>OY740789.1:15019669-15174669 GCA_963514005.1 Raja brachyura
GTAGACGGAGGAATTGGGAATAGGGAATAGGGAGTCCTTACAGGAAGCAGGGTGGGAGGAAGAGTAGTCCAGGTAGCTGTGGGAGTCAGTTGGTTTGTAGTGGATGTCAGTCAGGAGTGTATCACCTGCAATTGAGATGGTGAGGTCAAGGAATGGTAGGGAAATGTCGGAAATGATCCAAGTGGCTGGGCGATCGTTTCGCCGAACACCTCCGCTCGGTCCGCAATAACCAACCCGACCTCCCGGTGGCTCAGCACTTCAACTCCCCCTCCCACTCCATATCCGACCTCTCGGTCCTGGGCCTCCTCCACGGCCAGAGTGATCAACACCGCAAGTTGGAGGAACAGCACCTCATATTCCGCTTGGGGAGTCTGCATCCTCTGGGCTTAAACATTGAAATTTCTCAATTCTGTTAACCCAGACTGCCTCCCCCCCACCTCTCCCTCAGCCCTCTGGCCCTGACATTCCTTCTCCATCTCCCCCCCCCCCCCCCCCCCCGTCATACTAGCTTCTCATTTTCACACCACAAACAGCTTACAATGGCCTGCTTCCTTTATCACCAATACTTTTTTGCATATCTTTCACTCATTGTTCCTTATCTCTCCACATCACTGTTTATATCTCTCGTTTCCCTGATCCCTGACCAGTCTGAAGAAGGGTCTCGAGCCGAGACGTCGCCTATCTCCTTCGCTCCTTAGATGCTGCTGCACCCGCTGAGTTTCTCCAGCTTTTTGTGTTACCCACAACTAGTGTTAGCCTCTCTTAGAAAACCCCCCAAAATACTTTTAGTAATAAGCTGGACATTAGGTTCAAGGGGAATCTCTATATAACTAAATGTTTTTGTCGTGTTTGTGCGTGTGTGCCCACGCTGTGTCAATCTGGTTTTCCTGTCTTCTTCCAAACGCTAGGCCACAGCCTGCCCATTTTCACATATCCTACTGACATTCTTCCCATCGTGGCGATAAACATCTTCCCGTCTACCTATATTTCGAAGTTATTAATCCTTCAAGTTTTAAAAATAGCCCCAAAAACTCACCCATTTCGAAAACAAAAAAACCCGAGTGACGTCACAATGCACTCGCAAGGCAGGACAGGACACTCCGGGAGGGAGGGGCACTCCAGTGCACGTGGTGAACGATGAGTGCGGCGGCTGCCGGCGCCTGACGCCCGACTATCTGGTGGGGAGGGCGTGGGGAGGGCGATGCTGCGGGCCGAGCCCGGGGACTGGGCCTGGGCTGGAGCCGAGCCTGGTGCTGGAGCTGGAGTGAGGGCCGAGCCGGGGGCTTGGGATGGGGCCATGACCGGGGCCGACAAAGAAGCCGCCGCTGGAACCAAGGACGAGCCTGGGTCCGGGGTCAGGGACGAGCCCACTGGAGCCCAGGCGGCCGCCGAGCTGACAGATGGAGTCTACAGGCAAGGCAGGCCCGAGTATGAGAACCAGGCTGAGATCCAGGCCCTGGTGCTGCTCTGCGACCTGGGTAGGTCCTGGGGAAGGGAATGGGAGTGAGGGGAGGAGGCTGAGAGAAATGAGGAGGAAGATGGGGTTGGGAGTGGGGTGGTAGCAGGAGATGGGGGGGGGGGGGGTGTGGAGGAGGGAGATGGAGAGGGGTGGAGCAGGGAGATGCCCCCTCCCTATCTACCCTCACTCCCACCCTCTTTAGCCCCCTCCCTCTCTACCCCCCTCCCTCTCCCACCATCGCCCTCCTCCCTCTCTACACTCCCTCCCCCCCACTCTGCCCCTCCCTCTCCCTCAGCACACCTATTTCTCTTTCTTAATTCTGACTAATGAGTTCCCACTGTCTGTTTACTCGCTTACAACTGAACAGAAAATCATAATCATTTAGGTTTGAGTTTATTGCCATGTGTACTGTAGAGTGAAAAGCTTTAGTTTGCGAGCTATCCAAACAAACCAAATGATGCTCTATACGAATACAATCAAGTCAAGACAACACAAGTAAGAAACAGGTAGTGTGAAGAGAAAAATACCAAAGTGGCAGAAAATACTGTAGTTTAGAAACACAGGTAGATAGAAAATAGCTGCAGGAGTAGGCCATTTGGCCCTTCGAGCCAGCACCGCCATTCAATACGATCATGACTGATCGTCCAAAATTAGTACCCATATAACCATATAACCGTATAACAATTACAGCACGGAAACAGGCCTTCTCAGCCCTTCCAGTCCGTGCCGACCATTTATTTTCCCCTAGTCCCATCTACCTGCACTCAGACCATACCCCTCCATTCCCTTCCTGTCCATATACCTATCCACTTTACTTTTAAATGTTAAAATCGATCCTGCCGCCACCACTTCTGCAGGAAGATCTTTCCACACAGCCACCACTCTCTGAGTAAAGAAGTTCCCCCTCATGTTACCCCTAAACTTCTGTCCCTTAATTCTCATGTCATGCCCTCTTGTTTGAATCTTCCCTACCCTCAATGGGAAAAGCTTATCCACTTCAACTCTGTCTATCCCTTTCATCATTTTAAAGACCTCAATCAAGTCCCCCCTTAACCTTCTGCGCTCCAAAGAATAAAGACCTAACTTGTTCAACCTTTCTCTGTAACTTAGTTGCTGGAACCCAGGCAACATTCTAGTAAATCTCCTCTGTACTCTCTCTATTTTGTTGACATACCCCCTACCTGCTTTCTCCCCATATCACTTTGATTCCATTAGCCCTAAGAGCTAAATCTAACTCTCTCTTGAATACATCCAGTGAATTGGCCTCCACTGCCCACAGATCCAGCATTTGCTGCATTGGGAAGGTACCTTAGCTTGCCCTGAGTTGAGGCCATTCAACCCTTCTACCATTTACCTATGTTTACAATGGCTCTAGTAACCTGTGTTTATTTATTTCACAACTTCTCCAGTCTTGCAGCAATGTCCCAGTCACGGTTCGCATGTCGTACCTTCCAAATCAAATTAATGATTCTCATCCCATATGTCTCCAGATAATCAGGTCTAATAGATTTGTGAGTGGGTGGAAATGTGGACGGTAATTCGGTGAGTGGGCGGCAGTCTGGCCTCCAACGTAATTGGAAGGCCAGACAGGGTGGGACTACTTCACGAGTCTGTGCATGACGGCGACCACGAACGTGTAAGGTTCGACCATAATCTGCATGTTGTGATATCTTTTCTGTCTTTCCTGTACATCTATACAAAAATTGTATCACTGGCGAGAAGGTGTTACCAAATCTTGTTGTGTTTAATTCCATGAAACAGAACGGACAGGAAAATACACACCTCGTCTGCTGTACCAGATATCCGTGCCAAATATCGTAGTTTAGTTTTAGTTTATTTTATTTTCACGTGTACTGCGGTACAGTGAAAAGCTTTTGTCACGTGCTAACCAGTCAGCGGAAAGACAATACATGATTACAATTGAGCCATTTACAGTGTACAGACACATGATAAGGGAATAACGTTTAGTGCAAGGTAAAGCCAGTAGAGTCCAAACAAAGATAGTCCGAGGGTCACCAATGAGGTTGATAGTAGTTCAGGACTGCTCTCTGGTTGTGGTAGGATGATTCCGTTGCCTGATAACAGCTGTGAAGAAATAGTCCCTGAATCTGGAGGTGTGCGTTTTAACACTTTCTTGACCTTTTGCCCAATGGGAGAGGGGAGAAGAGCGAGTCGTCCGTGATTATGCTCCTTGAAATATCTGGTAAAATTCTCAATCCAAATTCTTTTTGTTTTCAATAATTCTGACTTGGAAAAATTTTGTTGATGACGGTCAGAACCCTGAAAATGGCAGTACCTTCACTGTAAGGATTACTGTTCACCCAGAGAGTTGTGAATCTGTGCAATTCTCTGCCACAGAAAGCAGTGGAGGCCAATTCAATGGATGGTTTCAAGAGAGAGTTAGATTTAGCTCTTATGGCTACAATCAAGGGACAGGGGGGAAAAAACAGGAACGGGGTACTGATTTTAGATGATTAGCCATGATCATATTGAATGGCGGTGCTGGCTTGAAGGACCAAATGGCCTACTCCTGCACCTATTTTTCTGTGTTTCCATGCTTCTATCTTCTCAGAGGCAATTAGTCACGAGCAGTAAATGCTGGCCTTCCCAATTACACCCATGGCCCATTAGTAAACCATCTTTATAAAGAACTGGTCAGGCAACAGGGAATGTCAAGAGTCAAAGAGTGTTTTATTGTCATATGTCCCAGATAGAACAATGAAATTCTTGCTTGCAAGAATATAATAAATGAGGAAAAAATTCAGTGTGTGCATATATGCATGCATGCATGCGCGCGCACACACACACACACACACACACACACACACACACACACACACACACACACACACACACACACACACACACACACACACACACACACACCCTCCCCCCCCCACCTACCTACCTACCTACCTATCTACCTATATATATTATCTCTGGTTTAAACCAGCATCTGCAGTTCCTTCCTACCCAGGAAGAAACAGCAGTTGCTGATTTACACCGAAGATAGACACAAAATGCTGGAGTAACTCAGCGTGACATGCAGCATCTCTAGAGAGAAAGAATTGGTGGCGTTTCAGGTCGAGGCTGAAGGGACTGAATTGGTTCTCAGCCCGAAACGTCACCCAGTCTTTGTCTCCAGAGATGCTGCCTGTTCTGCTGAGTTACCCCAGCATTTTGCGTCTATATATATATATATATATATATATATATATATATATATATATATATATATACTGTGTGTGCGCGTGCGTGTATATGTATGCATATATGTATACATACTACACACACATATGCACACATATGTACACATAAAAACAACCAATAATAGTGCAAAAAGACAAAACCAATGCCCCTAAGTATGTAGTTCAGAGCTTATTTGAAGGCTGTAGTGTTTTATAGCCTGATGGCTGTAGCTAAGAAGCAGCTCTTGAACCTGGACAGTTCCGTGATGCGAGTTATAGGCATTTTTTGCCTCCTTTTGCAATGTGAGCCAAGGGAATTACATAGCATTTCTCCAATTAGGAACAGGGTATTTCACCCATCAAGTCTACAATAATGTTACAATGTGATAAAAAGGAATGGCAGATGTTGTGCCTGTAGTATAATAATGATAACGTTTGGTTTCCACACTACGCTTCTTGTTTGTTGATTGAACTTCCTACGAATGCATTTTTTCTTGCTCTTCACCTATTCCATTTGACGCTGAGGTACAGCTTCTTGCACTGAATTTGGAAACACTTATAATGCACAAATAATGGCGGGTGGATGTAATGCCATCATGAATCCATTGAGATATAGTACATGCATTTCTTCTTCTTAGGTGGCCATGCTTATGTAGAGTGATACTTGTACTGAACTGTATACCAAAATGAATTTCACTATACCTTGATACATGTGGCAAATAAAATAGCATCCATACCATTTGGTACCAAGGATAACCTATTTTCCGTTCCACGGTTGGTGAGGTGACTGATTCATCCTCCAAGGGATCTACAAATTCCGCCACATGGCACACCATAAGCTTGACTGGGCTGCTGAGTTGTTACCTGGGAAGTCCTAAATATCTTTGCAATGTTTAAGAAGCAACTGCAGACGCTGGAAAAATCAAAACTAGATGAGGCAGCATCTATGGAGACAAGGAATAAGTGACGTTTCGGGTCGAGACCCTTCTTCAGTCCAGAAACGCCGCCTATTCCTTCTCTCCATAGATGTTGCCTCACCCGCTGAGTTTCTCCAGCATTTCTGCATACCTTTCGTCATTTTGTCAGTCGTTGCGGGATTCTACCAGGCACTCAAGAAATGCAATGCCTCATTCCGCATATTCTCTAAACTAAACTAAACTAAACAAAGCTGGAAAACTTTGTACAGTTCTGGTTCACCACAGAATAGGAAGGATGAGATGAATGAATGAATAAATAAGTTTATTGGCCAAGTGTGTACACATACAAGGAATTTGCCTTGGTGCTCTGCTCGCAAGTAACAAACATGACATACAGTAACAATTAAGAACGACACGTAAAACATTAAACATGTTTACAGTGAAGAGGGGAGAGAGAAGATTCACTAGGATGGTACCTGGGATGGAACATTTCAACATAGATCAGATAGATTGGGTTTGAGTGCAGAAGGTGGGATTTGATTGAGGTGGACCAAGCTATGAGGGAGAGAATAAGGTACATGGTGAGAAACCTTGCTCGTTAATAGCAATAGAGCATAGGTTTATGGTAAGGGTTAGGAGATGTAGAGAGGATTTGAATATGAAGGAGGGGGTTTGAAAACTGGCACGGAATGCCAGAGTCAGCAATGATCACATTCAGTTAGTAGATACTGTACTTGAATCGTGAAGTCGTAGAAGATATTTTTAAGGCAGAGATAGATTGATTCTTGATTAGTACAGGTGTCAAGAGTTTATGGGGAAAAGGCAGGAAAATGTTGTTAGGAGGGAGAGATAGATCAGCCATGATTGAATGACGGAGTGGACTTGCTGGGCCGAATGGCCTAATTCTACTCCTATCACTTATGACCTCATGACTCCAAGCCACGATTAGTATAAATAGCAAAAGCTTTTCACTGCACCTCGGTACACTTGACAATAATAAACTAAACTAAACTAAACCAGACTAAATAGGTACAATGCAGGAAGGAACTGCAGATGCTGGTTTACACCAAAGATAGACACAAAAGGCTGGAGTAACTCAGGCAGCATCTTAGGGGCAGATGCTGTCTGACCCGCTGAGTTACTCCAGCTTTTTGTGTCTCAATGGTTGGCGTGGACATGATGGGCCGAAACGCCTGTTTCCGAGCATTAGAACTGTATTAGAGCTCTAAGATGTGGCATATTGTTGCAAGTTCTTTACTGTTTCAAATCCTATGCAAAAGTCAGAATTTTTCTATGCAAAAGTCAGAAAGAAAGACACAGCCCTTTGTGCATATATTTCACATTTGTGATGCAGCCACAATACATCTTATGCTTAGCAGGGAGCTGCATAAAAGGCTTTACAGAGCAGGGGGCATGCAAGAGGATTCCCATGGTGCTTGAAAAATTATCCCTTGCAGACAAACTCAAAACAATACTCATCCTTTTCGAGGTCGTGGAGCATGCCCTTCACTTATTGACACCGCATTCCACTGCACCCGAGGTGCTTTGAATCTTTTCATTGAAATATTGTAATGTGCTGAAAAAAAAAATGTAAGCGGGGTGCAGTAGGTGTTTTCAGTCTGAAGAAGGGTCTCGACCCGAAACGCCACCCATTCCTTCTCTCCAGAGATGCTGCCTGTCCCGCTGCCAGCATTTTGTGTCTACAAGTAAGTGTATTTAGTTTGAAGAAGGGTCTGAAGAAGGGTCTCGACCCGAAACGTCGCCTATCTCCTTCGCTCCTTAGATGCTGCTGCACCCGCTGAGTTTCTCCAGCTTTTTGTGTAACCCTCGATTCTCCAGCATCTGCAGTTCCTTCTTTAACAAAAGAGTGTATTTAGTTTAGTTTAGTTTAGTTTAAAGATACAGCCCTTCGGCCCACCAAGTTCGCGCCGACCAGCGATCCCCGCACACTAACGCTATCCTACACACACTAGGGATAATTCACCTAATCTACAAATCTGTAGATTTGTTGGCACCTGTGCCAACAATAACCTCGTCCTCAACTCCCAGAAGACGAAGGAAATAATTGTTGACTTTCGGAAGAACAGAGGGGGCAGACACATCCCCATCCATATAAACGGGACTGAGGTGGAGCGGGTCTCCAACTACAAATTCCTCGGGGTACACATCTCGGAGGATCTGTCCTGGTCCCTCAACACCTCAAAGCTAATCAAAAAGGCACAGCAGCGCCTTTACTTTCTGAGGAGGCTCAAAAAAGCCCACCTGTCCCCCCAGATCCTGACGAACTTCTACCGCTGCACCATCGAAAGCATCCTGACCACCTGCTTTACGGTATGGTACAGCAGTTGCACCGTGGCAGACAGGAAGGCACTACAACGGGTGGTGAAAACCGCCCAGTACATCATCGGTGCCCCGCTCCCTGCCTTGGATGCCCTCCACCGAAAACGGTGCCTGAAGCGGGCCGGGAAGATCATCAAGGACCCCTCACACCCTAATCATGGACTGTTTGCCCTCCTCCCATCAGGGAGGCGGTACAGGAGCCTCAAGTCCCGCACCAGTAGGACGAAGAACAGCTTCTTCAACTACACCATCCGACTGCTGAACTCGGAGCCCAGCTGATAGACTTGTCTGTACCCTGTATTTATTTATTTTCCATATTGCTACCACTGCACCCTGTATTTATTTTTCTATATCGCTATCACTAAGAACGACGCTAAACTGCATTTCGTTGTACCTATACTTGTATTTGTGCAATGACATTAAACTTGAATTGAATTGAATTGAATTGAATTGTATGTCTTTGGAGTGTGGGAGTAAACCGGAGAACCCGGAGAAAACCCGCGCAGGTCACGGGGAGAATGACAAACTCTGTACAGGCGGCACCCAGGGTCAGGATTGAAACCATGTCTCTGGCGCTTTAAGGCTTTGCCATGACGCCTGTGTACCTTTTTTATGAATGGCAGAGAAGAGGTTAATACTGAAGATTCTTGGAGAGTTAACTGCACTCGGGTGTGCTGAATGCATAGAGGTTGTGTTTAGAGAGTAGAACAAAAGTAATTAAAGGTCATACTCTTCTGCATTGGATTCGCCTCTCAATTATGCAACTTTACCTCTTATGCAACTTAGCCGCAAGGATCAGTCTCCAAATCTACAAAATTCCCCTCTTCAACAGGAACCAAAACGACTCTGAGAAATCTCCTCAAGGTTTCGCCGACTCTCCGCCTCTCTCCGACATGGGTTCTGCTACACCCTCTCTCGCTGCTCCCCCTCTGTGATTCCTCCTGCTGGGTCTGACGAAGGGTCTCGATCCAAAACGTCACCTATTCATAACTTCACACATTCATAAGTGATAGGAGCAGATTTTGGAGCAGAATCGGCCCATCAAGTCTGCTCCGCCGTTCAATCATGGCTGATCTATCTGTCCCTCTCAACCCCGCTCCTTTTCTCCAGAGATGCTGCCTGCCCCACTGAGTTACTCCAGCATTTTGTGTCTATCTTCACCAAAAGGACAACGTCGGGGTCCCAGCACCACCTCACCATCACCTCTATCAGCCACTTGACACCATCTACATTGGCAGAACATTTATCTGATATCCAGCAATGCACGAGCAGAGAATTCCCCCAATTCAATGCAAAGAAGACAGAAGCCGAGAGGCCAGATTGCCTTGATGTATCTCCGCACCCACGCACACTCGCACTAAACTACCTCAGGCTCCAGTGACCAAGGTTAAATGCTCACCTCCGGTGAAGTCTGTGTGGAGTATGGATATTCAGCTTCTGATTGAAGTCTGAAGAAGAAATACAAAAATGCTGGAGAAACTCAGTGGGTGAGGCAGCATCTATGGAGCGAAGGAATAGGTGACGTTTGGGGTCGAGACCAGTCTGAAGAAGGGTCTCAACCCGAAACGTCACCCATTCCTTCTCTCCAGAGATGCTGTCTGACCCGCTGAGTTGCTCCAGGTTTTTGTATCTATCTCCACCCTCTAACCGCATGGGTTTCTTCCGAGTGTTCCAGTTCCAGATCCCAAGAACGACATGCCAGTTGGAAGTTTGATTGGATACTGTAAACTGTCCCGTGTGTGTATCTGGGCAGTGGAATCCAAGGTTCAAGAGCCAAGAGTCTTCAATTGCCTTCTGCACCGAAACGGAACAATAAAATTCATACTTGCAGCAACAGAACTGGTCTGTAAATGCAATATTTAATAGATAAAATTATAAAAACAAAGAAAAGTTCGATTGAAAAATAACAATATCAGTGTAAAACAAAGCAAAAAGCCCAAATTCCCTAATGCAACTAAAATAAAACAGAAACCCAAAGTCCAAGGCAGTGCTGCTAGATGAGGTAGTTGAGGCAGGTATTATAACAGCATTTAAAGGACATTCGGACAGGTACATGAATAGGAAAGGTATTTGGGGATATAGGCCAAGCACAGGCAAGTGGGTCCAGTGTTGATGGGGTATTTTGTCGGCGTGGGCAATTATAGAATTTACAGCACGGAAGGAGGCCATTCCACCCGTACTGCCTGTGCTGTATTCTTTTCCAGATTACACGCTTTTAGACTTTAGAGATACAGCATCGGCCCCCCGGCCCAGCGAGTCCGCGCCAACCAACGATCACGAGCACTATCCTACACACACGAGGGACAATTTACAATTTACAGAAGCCAATTAGCCTGCACGGCTTTGGAATGTAGGAGGAAACTGGAGCACCCGGAGAATGCCCACGCGATCACAAGGAGCACATACAAACTCCCAACAGTCAGCGCCCATTGTCAGGATTGAACTCAGGTCTCTGACGCTGTAAGGCAGCAACTCTACCGCTGCACCACTGTGCCGTCCTGTTAAGTGTTTTAAGGCATTTTACTGCATTAAAAAATCCAATGTAATACTTGTTGTTAATGCAAAGGAGATGCTGCTTTACAGCGTCAGAGGCCTGGGTTCGATACTGACTACGGGTGCTGTCTGTACGGAGTTTGTATGTTCTCCCCATGACCTGCATGGGTTTTCTTCAGGATCTTCTGTTCCCTCCCACACTCCAAAGACATAGAAGTTTCGGTATCATTGTAAATTGTCCCTAATGTGCGTAGGATAGTGTCAGTGTGCTGGGATCACTGGTCGGTGCGGACCCGGTGGGCCGAAGGGCCTGTTTCCACGCACTGTATTTCTAAACTAAACTAAACTAAACTATGCAAAGAGAACCATTCATCCCACACAGGGTTAATCATGACAGATTTTATTAAATCCCAAACTCCAACCCATAGCTATGAGATGTTTTGTTGCCACATTGTATGCTCAATTGACTGGTTTTATTGAAAAGCCGTTCAACGAGTCTTGCTACATTTTTCATCAAAACCATTTCAAAAAAAGCCCCTAGATACAACATTTCATTGGCCATTTCCTTTTCTGGTAGCTTTTATTCACCTTTGTGAGGCAAAAGATTACACCAGATAAAGCTGGCATTCCAAAATGCACTTTCATAGAGAACTATAGGTCAAGCCCTGCTGAGAGGTTTACTCCTAAGATTTCCTGTACAGATAAATATTTATAGATTTCCTCTTTAATTATTTTCACTCGCCGTTCAAGCTATTTCTTTGCAAATGGTTCCTTTTCTCGGACTGATCGCAGGTTTTTGAAAGTCTCGTATAAATCTAGAGGAACAGAATTAGTGAAAGAAAATAACCCTCAGGCTTAAATCGAGGCCTACTGGTACACAAAGACAATCAGTAATGATTCTTAAACATCCCAGTACCACTCAAATTTTACTACGCCTCTTTGTTAAGGCAATAGCTCATAAAAAGAAATTGACACACTGCAGCTGTGAAGTGACAGGAGGGGAGAAAGAAGGAGGTATAAAATATGATGGACTTCCTGAAAATAAAATTATAGGCCTGGAGATATAAAGAATAAGCACACCATAAAACAGAGCTTGTAACCACATAGCAAACGCTAAAAGGGGAGCATGTGTGTCAGCTGTACAGGAAAGCAGGGAAAAAAGTAGATGCCTGTCTAAGGTTTCAGACAAATTGATATCGTCAAAATGCTCATCCGTAGGAGCATAAACTGGCCCTTCCCATCTTCTGCAGTCGATCCCATTTCCACACCCTCCAAACTCTCTGCCAGCAGATAACACTAGGGTCGCCAACTTTCTCACTCCCAAATAAGAGACAAAAGGTCAAAATAAGGGACAAATTCCCGACGGCAATTTGTTGACCGACTCGGCCGTGGCTGGGTGAATGATGAGTTGGCCCAGGTGCTGGACTGCACACAAAGCCCAGCCGGCGGGCCAGCTGAGGAGTTTTGGTCCCGGGCGCCGAACTTTGCGCGCGACGTCACGCTGCCCGGGCCAAAACCCCTCAGCTGGCCCGCTGGCTGGGCTTTGGGTTCTGCTGTACGCAAAGTCCGGAGCCCATCCATCTCATGAACCGATGATGGGCCGTGAGAAGGAGGGGTGGTGGTGTCGGCGGTAAGCGAAGGTCCTAAGGTCGGACAGCTGGCTGGTCTGTCGACCGACGGGGCCACCGGCGAGGCGCTGCTGCTGCACTCCATGGGCTGCACTACGTCGGGATGGGTGAGGTGGGGCTGGATGTGGCGCTCCAACCCAACAGTCCCCTCGACCCGAGTAGTAGCAGTCAAATACGGAACAAGGGCGGTCCCGTATGGGACAAACCAATTTAGTCCAATATACGGGATGGCCCGGCTAATACGGGACAGTTGGTGACCCTAGATAACACGATCCCTTGCAGCACACAGGAACGCTGGAACAGGAGAACAGAAAGAGGCCGAAGGTTTAAGGTGAAGGGGAAAAGATTTATTAGGAATCTGATGGGTAACTTTTTCTCGCAAACGGTGGTGATTGTATGGAACAGGCTGCCAGAGGATGTAGTTGAGGCAGGGCTTATCGCAACGTTTAAAAAACATTTAGAGGGATAGGACAGGTTTGGATGGATATGGGCCAAATGCGGGCAGGTGGGACTAGTGTAACTGGGACATGTTGGGCAAGTTGGGCCGAAGGGCCTGTTTCCACACCTTATGGCTCTATGAGGCCACTTAGTCCCTCAAGTGTGTTTTAACAATCAGTGATATTATGGCATACCTGTGACCCATGACACCATATGCCGTGCATATAAGTGTGAGTGTGCCTTTAAAACTGAGTGTACATGTGGTATGACGCTTGGTACTTTGCCATTAACATTAGCTGGGCACTGACAACCTCCAATATAGGATGTTTTGTTGATAGCTCTACCTCTGCTGTCGTATTAGGTCTTACCTAGAGATGCAACTTCATGTACACATTATTGTCACATATCCTTTCTTACCAAGGGGCGGCATGGTGGCGCAACGTTAGAGATGCTGCCTTAACGCGACAGTTCCCTCCATACCTTTCCTATCCATGACAAGGTTCTGATGAGTGCCATGAAATTGGAAACAAGGGGGAGAAACACTGAAGGGTGTTAAACATTTTGGGTGCACCCTGTCCATAAGTTTACCGGGTGAATAACGATTTGGCATTTTAAGTTGAGTAGCTAATGGTTGGAACGGACCTGATGGGCCAAAGGGCCTGTTTCTGTGTTGTGTAACTCTATGAATCATTTAAAACAACAGCATGGGCCGAGGAGCCTAATCCTACACCGACGATACTGCAGTCTGACTTTCTTCCAGCTGACATTTCCAGACAATTGCCTGCCCGACACCCCAGCCTCTCCCCTTTCCAGAAACAAAAAACCTCTCTCTACTCTGCAGGTTAATACAGGATGAACCAGACTAAACCAACAGCTCCCCATGTTTTGTTTTTAATTACTGGCTTTCTGATGTTTGCGTTCAATTGCCGGGCCGATGGTGTATGCAACCCTTGCCTCGTGATTTATAATAATGTTCAGAAACCATTCCCGTCATAAATCTTCCCTTTCGGGACACTGCAGATCTCTTCGGTTTTGATTTACTGAGGAAAGGAGGAGGGGGCAGGGGGTGGGTGGGGGGAGAAAATAGTTGCAGGAATCTTGGAGTCGTGCCAGCGTGCCCATCGGGGAATAGTTATGTGATTAGTACACCCCGACAGATTCAACGGTGTGACACCAAACATGTTGAAGTACACTTCCCAGGTTTCCCTTCCCATCGAACAGATGGGTGCTTTGTTTCCCTTCAACAAATACCAGACATGCATGGGAGCTGCTTGCCGTTCAACGTGCTCCTGACAGATCCGTGGCAGCAATGCAGAGCCGCCGAGGCTCAGGTACAATAACCAGCCTCTCCGTCTCCTCTCAGGATCCCCACTGGTTTGGGCCGCCTGACATTTGGCCCGCCGTCCGTCCGTCCGTTCTTGACGCCTTCAGTCTTTCGGGCTCGGAACATTCGCTTCTCCGAGCTCCCACCTTCGAGACTGCCCTTTTTATCTCTAGGAGATTTCGCAGTGGAGCGGGCAAAACGTGTAGCAAGGAACTGCCAGGTGCTGGTTTAGATAGACGCAAAGCGCCCGGGGGTGACTCAGCTGGTCAGGCAGCATCTCTGGAGAAAAGGAACGGGTGACGTTTCGGGTCGAGACCCTTCTTCAGACCATCTTGACCCGAAACATCACGTATTAGAGTCATAGAGTCATAGAGTGATACAGTGTGGAAACAGGCCCTTCAACCCTCCTTGCCCACACCGGCCAACATGTCCCAGCTACACTAGCCCCACCTGCCTGTGCTTGGTCCATATCCCTCCCAACCTGTCCCATCCATCTATCTGTCTATTCCTTTTCTCCAGAGATACTGCCCGACCCGCTGAGTTACTCCAGCATTTTGTGTCCATCTTTGGTGTAAACCAGCATCTGCAGTTCCTTCTTCACCTTTCATCTTATCTCTGACCGAGCTTTGGGGCATCTAAAACATAGAAAAGTATAAGATAGAAACAGGCCTAGACCCTACAATGTCTGTGCTGAACATGATGCAAAGTTAAACTAATGTCCTCGACCTGCACATGAATGAATGAATGAATATGGTTATTGGCCAAGAATTCACATTAGAAACATAGAAATATAGAAAATAGGTGCAGGAGGAAACCATTCGACCCTTCAAGCCAGCACCGCCATTCATTGTGATCATGGCTGATCGTCCCCAATCAATAACCCGTGCCTGCCTTCTCCCCATATCTCTTGATTTCACATGATCCATATCCCTTCATTCCTTGCAGATCCACATGCCCATCTAAAAGCCAGCATGTTCCAGGCATTCACCACCCTCTGTGTAAAACAACATGCCCCGCACAAGTCATTTAAAATTTGTCCCTCTGACCTTAAAGCACAGGAACAGGCCCTTCTGCCCACAATGTCTGTGCTGAACATAATGTCAGGTTAAGCCAGTCTCCTCTGGCTGCACGTGACCAATATCCTTCCCATTTTCTGCATATCCATGTACCAATCTAAAAGAACTGCAGATGCTGGTTTAAATCGAAGATAGACACGACTTCAAGACTTCAGACTGCAGCAGCACAACAACATGGGTAAATACAGTACACTGTAAACAATATAATAAACCAGAAAAAAATGTGTGTGTGTAGATACACATACTCACAAACACATATATATATATAAAATGCTGGAGTAACTCAGCAGTTGAGGCACATCCCTGGAGAGAAGGAATGGGCGACGTTTCGAGTCGAGACCCTCATCAGACTGAAGAAGGGTCTCAACCAGAAACGTCGCCTATTCCGTTTCTCCAGAGATGCTGCCTCACCCGTTGAGTTACTCCAGCATTTTGTGTCTACCTTTGATTTAAACCAGCATCTGCAGTTCTTTCTTACACACACATATATATATATTTATATATATATATATGGATTTATTTATCTCTCTACGTCATCATCCATATCTCTCGTTTCCCTTTCCTGTGACTTTCAATCTGAAGAGGGTCTCGACCGGAAACGTCACCTATTCCTTCTCTCATCCATATACACACACATAGGCCAAAGGGCATGTTCTTGTATTCTTCTATGTTCTACGTCCTTAAAGGATTCCTGGGAGATTAAGCTTCAAGACAGGGTGGAAGATTGCAACCTCCGCCCTGTTTCGACTAATGCAATCGACTCGACGTGCACAAACGGAAGATCAAATAGAACAAGTTGTCCAACAACTTTAGGCTGTGCACGCCACACGAAAGAAAAAGAATCTTCAAGACAATGCGAGAGAAAGCAACACTCTTTGTTCTTCACAGGCACGGAAAGAAAGATGGTAGTGGAGCGGCACGGTGGCGCAGCGGTAGAGTTGCAGCCTCACAGCGCCAAAGAACTGGGTTCAATACTGACTACTCGTGCTGTGTGTCCGGAGTTTACACATTCTCCCCGTGACCGCCTGGGATTTCAACAGGTTTTGTAAGTTAATTGTAAATTGTCCCTCGAGTTTAGGATAGTGCTAGGGGTGATAGTGCACGGGGTGATCGCTGGCCGGCACAGACTCGGGGGGCCGGGCTTGTTTCCACTTTGTATCTCCAATATGTAAAAGGTGTTGGGACACAAGGTGGCAGACTGTGGACAGAAACAGTTTAATGCACCAGAGGTTTGTGCAATCCATTTTCTAGACAATGTCGTCCATATTGCAACAGTGACCACGGTTCAGCCAGTGACTCAGTGGCAGAAAAGTGCTTTTCGGGGGCTCTGGGGTCATCCATTTTTCTTCCCATCAATTGGATTTTTCTTTCAAAAGCCAATGATGGAGTCAGGCCCTGTCATTCTAACAAGCCCAACTCCAATGATTAATTCACTCTCAAGTTTCAGCACCCAACCGAAAGAAGCCTTTCTCATGGACTCTTGTGACTTGCGCCTTGTTACTGAGTTACCCCCTGAAGCAACACTGACAGTGGGGTCAGGGGGCAGTTCGTGGCCCCATCCTCCTCCTTGGGGGGGGAGGGCAAGGTTTGGGTCAAAGCTGAGTGAGTGGAATTAAGGAAAGGTGAGGATGGGAGAGGTTGGGGTCAACAGTGACCCGAACAGAGACTGGAACCCATGCAACACTTTCTTCGTCGTGAAATTATATTTAAAAATCTTCAAGCTCCAACGATAACACACAGCGGTGAAGTCCCTTTATGCAGGGGTTGGGTGTGGTAGCCAGGAATTGCTCCATTTGCACATGTCTGTGGTGTGCAAATCATGCGGAACACCCCCCTCTGAATAGGCTCCATTATCGAAAAATAAATGTTGCGACTTATGGGTTGCTATTCTGCATTATTGAATCAGAATAATTTAAGTTGTGATTAAACCCTAAACAGCTGTATCCTAGAAATAGTTTTAGCACGACGTTCCTTAAAATAAGAAGATGCTAATGCTGCCACTTTTTAGTTTGGTTCAGAGGTACAACGCGGAAGCAGGTCCCTTCGGCCCACCGAGTCCGTGCCGACCAGCGATCCCCGCACAGTATCACTATCCGACACAACTTAGGGACAATTTACACTTAAACCTGGCCAGTAAACTTAAAAACCTGCACGTCTTTGGAGTGTGGGAGGAAAACGGAAGATCTCGGAGAAAGCCCACTGAGAGAACGCACAAACTCCGCACAGGCAAGAACCCGTAGTCGGGATCGAACTCGAGTCTCCGGCGCTGTAAGTGCTGTAAGGCAGCAAATCACCGCTGCGCCACCGTGTCTCCAATACATTTCATGATGTATTTTGCTTTGGATATGAATATTTGGAGGGAAGAGTGAGCAAGTATTGCTAGGATATGTCTATCCTTTCCGCAGTGTGTTTTCCAAGCTCCTGTTACTTTGAAGGGGGTTTATCACTCTGGCAAACTTCAGTGTCATATTGCGGCGAGGCGGTTTCTTGCCGTAATGAGGGTCTGTCTTTCATAATCGGAAAACAAAACTGCGAAAGGTTCATAGCCACCCGAAAGCCACAGGCAAGATTGACATATCATTGTTGTTTAAATCATTTCCCAACAGATCAATACTAATTTGTAAGGACCATATGGTAATGGTGTACCCGGGCCTGGCGCCGATCATGTTACATCCACTGCATTATGTGGATGTTAAAGGGTTAATTGTTTCCCGGGGAAAAGGCTCGGCGCACAAAGGAAGGGCGACCCCGGGCTGGAGACCTTGGTTGCCACTGAAGGTCAGGGTCAGTGACAGCAGCAATAGGTCTATCACAGCGCGGCAGCTGACTGCAGACAGCCCAGACTTGGCTTCCTGTTGGAATGCATCTGTCGTGAAGGGTGAGAGGGGTTGGGGGGGTGTGGGGAGGGAGGGAGGGGTCATGGTCAGGTCCACAGTACTGCAACCTGACCCCTGGTGCTTCCTGTTGCACTGGGTAATCAGCACCACTCTCCCTCCCTTCCCCAGCTCGCCCCAGCTCCCAACAATCCATATCAGTAACACAAGCTACTCTGCACGCCTGGATACTCAAAATCCTCTGCTCACAGCGGTAAAGCGGATCCAATTGATTTTTCAGCAAAATACTCCACCATCATTGCAGTGTCCATTCTTATTTAGCATGCAGCCTATTTACTGGGGATGTGTGTCCCAGGGATACGGTATTATCGCTAATTCTCTTTTATGAAGTGCATTGCCCGTATGAGTGAATCAATCCCAGTGAGGCGAACACCTGATAGAAATTAATACTTCCACCGAGTCTTTTAAAGCACAAATTCTAAACCATTCTGCGTCTCGACATTGTAACCATTCTTGTTAACCAAATCACTAGAACTGTAACTCCTTGTTAAGCAAATACCTATTGCCATGTTAAACTTTTTTCTTTTCCCCCCTGTCAGAGGCAAAAAAAACCGGTAGATGTCTTCCAAGGCATTTATTAATCTGAACTTTCCTTACCGTCACACTTACACGAATTACCAAAATGAAACCATTTACCTCGGTACTTGTGACAATAAACAAACCTGATTGAACTGGTTAAGTCTGAATTTCTTTTGTAAGTTGCTTACTGTGACTTGCAGACATCCAGGGAGCAAAACAAATAACATCTTTGACTCTGCTCTTTATAGATCTGGGAAGTATCAAAATGTTACCTTTTGCTGTAAAATTCAAACTTGTTAAAGGGAAGTGCTTTCTGGCTGGAAAGTTGAGCCAGATTTTCTTTAGGTTGGAGATGCAGTTACAGTTTTGTTTATTGTCACGTGTGCCGAGGTACAGTGAAAAGCTGTTGTTGCGTGCTGTCCAGTCAGCGGAAAGACAATACATATAACCATATAACCATATAACAATTACAGCACGGAAACAGGCCTTCTCAGCCCTTCCAGTCCGTGCCGACCATTTATTTTCCCCTAGTCCCATCTACCTGCACTCAGACCATACCCCCCCATTCCCTTCCTGTCCATATACCTATCCACTTTACTTTTAAATGTTAAAATCGATCCTGCCTCCACCACTTCTGCAGGAAGATCATTCCACACAGCCACCACTCTCTGAGTAAAGAAGTTCCCCCTCATGTTACCCCTAAACTTCTGTCCCTTAATTCTCATGTCATGCCCTCTTGTTTGAATGTTTCCTACCCTCAATGGGAAAATACACGATTACAATCGAGCCATTTATAGTGTATAGATATATAGAGTCATCGAGTGATACAGTGTGGAAACAGGCCCATCGGCCCAACTTGCCCACACCGGCTAACATGTCCCAGCTACACTAATCCCACCTGCCTGCATTTGGCCCATATCCCTCCAAACCTGTCCTATCCCTGTACCTGTCTAACTGTTTCTTAAATTTGAGATAGTCCCAGCCTCAACTACCTCCTCCGGCAGCTCGTTCCAGACATCCACCACCCTTTGTGTGAAAAAGTTACCCCTCGGATTCCTATTAAATCTTCTCCCCTTCACCTCAAACCTATGTCCTCTGTTCCTCGATTCACCTACTCTGGGCAAGAGCCTCTGTGCATCTACCCGATCTATTCCTCTCATGATTGTATACATGATAAGGGAATAACGTTTAGTGCAAGGTAAAGTCAGCAAGGGACCAGGCGCTTCAGCTCACCGAGTACATGCCCGCCATCGATCACGCGTTTCTTGTATCCAGACATGCTGCCAGGCCCGCTGAGTTACTCCAGCACTTTGTATCTACCTGTGGTATGTACCGACATCTGCAGTTCCTTGTGTGAGAAGGTCTGAAGAAGGGCTTCGACCCGAGACGTCGCCCATTCCTTCTATCCAGAAGTGCTGCCTATCCCACTGAATTACTCCAGCATTTTCTATCTATCCGCAAATCCTTTCTACACACTAGTTATATGTTAACCCACTTTCTCTCCCAGTCCCTGCACACAGGGCAATTTAAAGAAGCAAATTAAACAACAAACATTGGGATGTGGGAGGAAACTGGAGCTCCCGGAGGAAATCCACATGGTCACAGTGAGATCATGGAGACATCTCAGACAGATCTTATCCATTCCGCGTCATGGTGTGAAGAGGTAAATAAATACATTCTGGTCTTGATACCTGTATACATCAAGCTCCCAGTGTTGGCACCACACAGTGAATTGATGATCTAACAGTTCAACCTTCTAAAACAATAACTTTCAACTTAACAAACTTCAACTTTCTAACATCTCTTACTTCTTAGGCCTTCGGTCATGGCTGACCATGGGTGTCTTCATGGTGCTATTCCCTATATGGAGGACGCCTGTGCATGACTTTGTTTAACGTGGGGAGACTGGTGCACAGACAGCCACCCCACGGTCCTTGACAGATCTGGGTCAGGATCCAGTGGCATGGAGTCCAAGACGACCGGAGACCCTTTTCTGCTGCAACCTTCATCCACCTTCCCAGCCGTTGTGGCGCTCCACTAAGGTCAGCCATCGTCCTCCGCCTGTTCCGCCGTTGAGGTCTTGGTCGGATTGCTCTTTGTCAGAGACCTCCCCCTCATCCTTACCGCCATGGGTGGCCCTATTAGGAGCATAGCTCCAGACGACATCATTCTCAGGGTCTCAGGTCCACACGAGCTTTTCCACCACGACAAGGTGACAATCCACGGACATTTATAAAACCACAATCACGGGCGGCACAGGTGCACAGCGGGAAGAGTTGCTCCCTTACAGCGCCAGAATCCTCATTCAATCCTGACTACGGGTGCTGTCTGCATGGATTTTGCATATTCCCCCCGTGACCACGTGGGCTTTCTACGGGTGCTCCGGTTTCCCCCCACACTCCAAAGACGTACAGGTTTGTAGGTCAATAGGCTTGGTATAAATGTAAATTGTCCCTAGTGTGTGTAGGACTGTGTGTAGTGTGCGGGGATCACTGGTCAGTGCGGTCTAGTTGGGCCGAAGGGCCTGTTTCTGTTCTGTATCTCTCAACTGAACTAAACTAAACTAAACTAAAGTACTCCATACAGAATGAAATCACTCCAGTTCCCTGATCTTTATTATTGAATTACCTCAGCACTCATTTCCCATCTTAATTTTACTCTGAATTTCTCGCTCAGGATTAAGATGAATCACTAACACCAGGGCAGGGTTTACTTGGAGTAATTGCCTTTCCTCATTCCAATGTGTAGTGCAGCACCATCTGAATAAACACGGTTTGGCTCATGCAGAACATAACTCCATGCCATTCCCTTTCATTCCAATCGGACAGAGGTTCCTGTCCAAGAATAACATTTTCTACTCAGCCCATTATTCACTCGTCATTGCAACGTTATTCCCGTTAACCACGTCGGTGCTGGTGTGAAATACTACCTGACCACAAGCACTTGTTTCAAGTGTTTGCGGCACAGTGGCATGCCCGGTATAGCTGCCGCCTAAACGCGACGGAGGCCCAGGTTCAATCCTGACCTCTGCTGCCGTCTAGTTGGATTTGGCACCTTCTTCCAGTGAGTGGCACTGGGCCTGTACTCGCTCGAGTTTCTAAGGATGAGGGGGGGGGGGGGGGGGAACTAATTGAAAATTGCCGAATAGAGAAAGGCCTGGATGCGGGAAGGATGTTTCCACTAGTGGGAGAGTCTTGGACCAGAGGCCACAATCTCACAATAAAAGGACATACCTTTAGAAAGGAGAGGAGAAGTAAGTTCTATAGCCAGAGGGTGGTGAATCTGTGGAATTTGTGGAATGTACCCACCATCCTTTGTGTTAAAAATTACCCCTCAGATTCCTATTAAATCTTTCTCCCCCCCCACCCTCACATTATACCCATGCCCTCTGGTTCTCAATTTCCCTACTCTGGGCAAGAGACTCCCAATCTATGCGTTTACCCAATCTATTCGTCTCATGATTTTATATACCTCTATAAGTCATTGTAAACCTGTGTGTGATGGTGAATCTGTGGAATTCATTGCTGTGGAGGCCAAGTCAATGGATATGTTTAAGGCAGATGTGGACAGATTTTTGGTTATTATGCGACAGAGGCAGGAGAATGGGGTTAGGAGGGAAAGATAGATCAGCCATGATTGAATGGCAGAGTAGACTTGATGGGCCGAACGGCCTAATTCTGCTCCCAGAACTTATGAATGAATGATAATGGTTTGTCCCTTGAAGGGACAAAGACCGTTCCAGCTGAGCTGCATGCTGACCACTGCATAAAACTTGCAATGGAATAAAACCAGGGAATACCTCTCTGCCCCTGACAGTTCAGTGTTACTCCGGGAACCCCAGCAACACTGGTCTGTAAACTTCACACTTGAACTTTGTGCTTCCAGGGTTTCAGGCCCTGAACTCTCATCATGTAGTTGCCAGGGAGATCGGAGCAGGGACATGAGTTCACTGCCTGAATGTAAGTACCCCCTGCTCCCTTTACCCAGGCCAGTTACAGCTCGATGGAAAAGTGAATGAGGACTCGTCTCCACCGGGTGGCACGGTGGCGCAGCGGTAGAGCTCCTTCTTCACAGCACCAGAGTCCCGGGTTCGATCCTGACTGTGGGTGTTGCCTTTCACGGAGTTTCTATGCTCTCCCCGTGACCTGCGTCGGTTTACACCTTTCTCCTTTAGGATGCATTTTAATAACAGACTCAGTTTTAACCAAAGTTTTAACCGCCTGTTCCAATACTTGTGTACATCAATGGGCGGCACGGTGGCGCAGCGGTAGAGTTGCTGCCTTACAGCGCCAGTGACCCGGGTTCAATCCTGACCACGGGTGCTGTCTGTACGGAGTTTGTACGTTCTCCTCGTGACCTGTGTTGGGTTTTCTCTGGATGCTCCGGTTTCCTCCCACATTCCAAAGACGTGCAGGTTTGTAGGTCAATTGGTTCTTAATGTGTACAATAGGACTAGTGTACGGGGCGATCGCTGACCGGCGCAAACCCAGTGGGCGGAGAGGCCTGTTTCCGTGCCGAATCTCTAAAGTCTGAAGTAAAGTCCAAAGTTTGTTTGGTGTCCCTAATACAGGCATACGGAATGAAACGTGAGATGTAGCTGAGGTCAAAGATAACATCAAGGATGGAACCTGAGGCTAGGAAGCTGAGAATGACAATGACCCTGACCTCCGCAGGCATAGAAGTCAAGACACACATATGTGAGGCTGCATTTAAGGTCACAGCAAGTCACGTACATCAGTGAGGGCAAGGAGTGCATTGTGAATGTTTCTGGGAATTGGGATTAGAAAAAAATACAACTCTTAAGTAAGAAAATATATTCTCGTTGTAAATCTCATTGCTGGTGATCCTAGTGTGTTGTGCGACATTGTGCAGTTTAGTTTCGTTTATTTCACCTGCTTGGTGTGTGCAAACCAGTCGGCGGAAAGACAATACACCATTACAATCGAGCCGTCCACTGTGTCTGTAAGGAGTGGGTGAGTTAAGTGGGATAATATGGAACTAGTGTGAATGGTTTATCAGTGTGGATCCGGTGAGCTGAAGGGCCTGAGTTCTTGCTGCTTCTTTTAGTTTGGAGACACAGCGTGGAAACAGACCCTTCGGCCCACCGAGTTCGCAACCGATCAATGATCACCCGTACAATAATTCTATCCTGCACATGAGTGATGATTTACACCCACAAACCTGCACGCCTTTGGAATGTGGGCGGAAACCGGAGCGCCCGGAGAAAACCACGCAGATCACAGGGAGAACAAACAAACTCCATACAGACAGCACCCATAGTCAAGATCGAACCTGGGTCTCTGGCGCTACAAGACAGCTACTCTACCGCTGCTCCACCTTAGAAAAACAATCATGTCAAAAGGGGAGCTAAGGGCTAGAGAGCCTCAGACTCACAATAACAACGTTTTTTTTCCCTGCAGGATTTTTAATAGCTTTAAGTTTATTTTTGTTTCTGCAAGCTAAAATTATTAAGGGCTGCAAACTACGTTGTTTAATCGAGTACGGTTTCACAAGTGTCAATAGAAGTGATTGCTTGTCGAGTTCTGCTGGATACGACCGGCTGTGTGGGTCCACTCCGTTCATGAGTGGAACACATGGAAATGGTTTTTAAAGCAAACAGCTTCGTGGAAACTGATGGCAATGGCGAGAATACGTTTGTGCAAAATGATGCTTTGCAGTTATGCAAAAAATACAATATTCGCCGAACTGAAATGGATTCAATCTTCTAATCCCGTGCAAAGATGTTTACTTTGGTGAAGTCACGCAGACGTTAGAGGATAACTGCACAAGGCGATTTGGAACCTTGACTCAGAGCTCAGGTGGGACAGTCTATCGGATATATTGTGTAGGAAGGAACTGCAGATGCTGGTTGACACCAAAGATACACACAAAATGCTGGAGTAACTCAGCGGGTCAGGCAGCACCTCTGGAGAGAGGGAATGGGTGACATTTCGGGTCGAGACCCTTCTTCAGACTGAGAGTCAGGGGAGAGGGAGACTAGAGATATGGAAGGAAGGGTAAGCTTTGATCTGTTGTTTTCACACCTTACCCTTCCACATCTCGTCTCCTTCTTCCCCGACACTCAGTCTGAAGAAGGGTCTTGACTCAAAACTCAAACCTATTCCTTCTCTCCAGAGATGCTGCCTGTCCCGCTGAGTTACTCTTGCATTTTGTGTCTGTCTATTGAATATATTGTCTCATCGAATGACCTATCCCAACATTACCACATCTTTTTAGACCATACACCGTGAGACCATTTTATTTTGTAGATGGATTGAGGAGCAAGAAAGGGTAAAAAAAAATGGCTTGGAAAACTGGAGCTAGTCTGAAAAGATGTGCTTCAAAATGATGCCTAGACATACCTCAGAGGAATATTCATTAATACTTTTGCATGTGTTTTCATTCTGTTTGTGTATGGTGTGTCTAGTGTTAGCTTTGAATCTGGCTCTTGAAAAACTAGTTTAAAGAAGGGTTAAGTACTATTTTAAAAAACTAGTTTAAGAAGCGTTGTATAGAGCTCTGGTAAGACCACATCTGGAGTATTGTGTACAGTTTTGGTCACCTAATTTGCGGAATTACATCCTTGTGATTGAGGCAGTGCAGCTTAGGTTCACGAGATTGATCCCTGGGATGGCGGGACTGTCATATGAGGAAAGATTGAAAAGACTAGGCTTGTATTCACTGGAGTGTAGAAGGATGAGGGGGGATCTTATAGAAACATATACAATTATAAAAGGACTGGACAAGCTAGATGCAGGAAAAATGTTCCCAATGTTGTGCGAGTCCAGAACCAGGGGCCACAGTCTTAGAATAAAGACGAGGCCATTTAAGACTGAGGTGAGAAAAAACGTTTTCACCCAGAGAGTTGTGAATTTGTGGAATTCCCTGCCACAGAGGGCAGTGGAGGCCAAATCACTGGATGGATTTAAGAGAGAGTTAGATGGAGCTCTAGGGGCTGGTGGAATCAAGGGATATGGGGAGAAGGCAGGCACGGGTTATTGATTGGGGACGACCAGCCATGATCACAATGAATGGCCTCCTCCTGCACCTATTTTCTATGTCTATGTCTATTAGAATGAAATGGAGTTTCCGGTAAAGATGAGGAAGAGTAAAGGGCCTGTTCCACTTGCCGATTTTTTTGGCGACTGCCGGCATCCTATCAGGGTCGGCAAAAGATTTTGAACATTCTAAAATCCAGCGGCGACAAAATGTTGCGACACTTGAGGATACACCGTGCGTCAATGCGTCATCACGCCGTATCACGCCGCATCACGCCGTGACTTTTACGGTGACCTGATACGTCGGTCAATGATGCCGGCAGTCGCTGAAAAAATCGCCAAGTGGGACAGGCCCTTAGCTATGCACACCAAATGTAGTAGTCACGGATAGATAAGGTGGTCAGGAAGGCCTTTGGTACTGTAAATTGGCCTTCATCAGTTAGAGTATTACATATTGAAATTGGGAAATTATGGTGACATTTTTACAAGTAATTGGTGAGGCCGCATTTGGAGCATTGTGATCAGCTTTGGTCAGCTCTGCCACAGGAAGGTTGTCATTAAGCTGGAAAGAGTGCTGAGAAGATTTACGAGGATGTTGCCAGGACTTGAGAGCCTGAGCCATAAGGAGAGGTTGGGTAGGCTGGGACTTTATTCCTTGGAGCGCAGGAGGCTGAAGGATGATCTTATCGAGGTGTATTAAAATCATGAGGGAGATTAGTTAGGGTGGATGCACAGAGTCCCGGAGTAGGGGAATCAACAACCAGAGGACATGAGTTTAAGGTGAGAGGGGGGAGATTTAGCAGGAACCTCAGGGGCAACCTTTTCACACGTAGGGTGGTGAATGTATGGAACGAGCTGCCAGAGGGAGTAGTTGAGGCAGGGATTATGACAACATTCAAAAGACATTTGGGCAGGTACACGGATTTAGAGGGATTTGGACCAAACATAGGCTGGTGTCGATGGGGTATCTTAGCCAGTATGAGCAAGTTGGGTCAAAGAGGCTGTTTCCATGCTGTACGACTCTCGGGCTCTGCAGTGCCTGAAATGGGCAAATCTATTCAAGTGTGTGGTGATTGCTAGACAATTGATGATGAATAGTTCCCTTTACCCATCACACAGGATTTAGAGGAAGTGTTGGCAGAAGCCAGAGCTTTCACCAATCTAAAAGCCTGTCACATGTATTTACTCAGCTGATTACAGATAAAGTAAGTCAACAATGCTTGCGGATAGTGCACACAGAGATCTCCAGGCATGCAATAAATTATCTTATGGTGTGGACTCATCACTAAAGAATTTTCAAGCTCGATTGGACGAGAAACCACAGTGCGATACATTTTCTGGAGACTATTGGGATAAAAACCACCTACCAAAGAAGTAAATTTTAGATTATTGGGGCGGCACGGCGGCGCAGTGGTAGAGTTGCGCGCCAGAGACCAGGGTTCGATCCTGAATACAGGTGCTCTCTGTACAGAGTCTGTACGTCCTCCGTGTGACCTACGTGGGTTTTCTCCGGGTGCTCCGGATTCCACCCACACTCCAAAGATGTCGGCAAATTTGTTGGTGTCATTGTAAATTGTTCTGAGTGTGTAGGATAGCGTGAGTGTGTGGGGATCGCTGATCGGTGGGCCGGATGGACTGTCCCCACACTGTATCTCCAAATCAATCTAAACTAAAAAGTGTTCGAATGGATACAAAA
Source organism: Raja brachyura (assembly GCA_963514005.1). The sequence goes on from OY740789.1 coordinate 15,046,640, forward strand.
TGAAAATATATAACTCGGAAGACACAAAATGCCGGAACAGCTCATCGGATCAGGCAACATCTCTGGGGAAAATGTGTGGGTGCTGTTTTCGGGTCGGAACCCTTCGTCAGAAGAAGTAGGTATGCCTTTATCATAGAAAGAGTTTATCATGGATCTAAAGTGGAAGAAAGTAGATTGCAACCAGTCAGAAAAAGAAGGTGAAAGCAATTGTGGAGGCAATGCAAACCGAAAATATGGAAGACTGCCGATCTAAGCCGGCTGAGACATTTTTACCAAGAAGATTGGAGTTTACTTCAACTGAATCTTGAGCGGAAAAATGAAAATAAAATAGTTGAAGCAACATGGTAGAATGTTTGGGTTAGAACTATCTCACAAGTGTGCTACTCAGCAATGGGATGCTGGGGTGGTATTAGGTCAAAAGGTCATAAGTGATAGGAGCAGAATTAGGCCATTCGGCCCATCAAATCTACTCCGTCATTTAATCATGGCTGATATCATATCTTTCCCTCCTAACCCCATTCTCCTGCCTTCACCCCTTAACCCCCGACACCCATACTAATCAAGTTTCTATCAATCTCTGCCTTAAAATTATCCATTGACTTGGCCTCCACAGCCTTTGGTGGCAAATAATTCCACAGATTCATCACCCTCTGACTAAAGAAATTCCATCTTGTTTCCTTCCTAAAGGAACGTCCTTTAATTCTGTGGCTGTGCGCTCTGGTTCTAGACTCTCCCACTGGTGGAAACATCCACTCCACATCCACTCTATCCAAGCCTTTTAGTAGGAGATACAATGGGAGATTAATTTGGAATTACGCATATAAAGCACCTCATTCTTATGAGCGATATAACAGGGAATGTCAAAGCGTTACAAGATCTCAAGCATATTTTGGAAGTTGGTCCTATGGAGGTACTGGAAAAAGTGGCTCAATGTTGTTCCGACCAAAACCACAAACGTTCCTCTACACACGGGCTAAATACCGTGCCATCAAATACGTCATTACGAAGGTCAAAGAAGACCTGTCGAAAGGTATAATTGCAAATAATTTGATTGTGTGAGTCACTCTACCACTTAATTTTAGTTTTGGAGATACAGCGTGGAAACTGCCCCTTCAGCTCCCCGAGTCCACACCGACCAGCGATCCCCACACATTAACACTATCCGACACACACTATGGAGAATTCACACATACACCAAGCCAATTAAGTTACAAACCTGTACGTCTTTGGAGTGTGGGGGGAAATCAAAGGTCTCGGAGAAAATCCATGTGGTCTCGAGGAGAACGTACAAACTCCATACAGAGAGTGCCCGTAGTCGGGGTCGAACCTGGGTCTCCGGTGCTGTAAGCGCTGTAAGGCAGCAACTATACCTCTGCGCCACCGTGTTGCCCCATATCCTTTCTAAATGGGTAAGGCAATATACCTTTATGAATATCTGACATACACGGCGGGTGTAAATATAATGTAGTGTGTTGTTAGATGCATGTGTCTGAGCACTTCCCTTTATATGCACCTGACATTACATATTGGAATAAGAATCCGCGCACAGATTGCAATAAAAATACTGTACATATTTTGCTGTCTAATATTTAATATCAGCTGAGTCATGAATGGTGCTTTGTGAACGCGTGCATTTTCCTTTTTATAAAAGTCAATGCAATTTCTGCATCATTGATTGTTCCGACTGATACAGTATCTTTGATTTTTTTCAGGTGTAGATGGCCATGCAGTTTCGTAAAGTAGAAATTATAGTTGTAGAGTTATACAGCTTGGAAACAGGCCCTTCAGCCCAACTTGCCCATCCCATCTATACTAGTCCCACCTGCATGCGTTTGGCCCACATCCCTCTAAACCAGTGGTTCTTGAACCTGGGGGTCTTGACCCCCATGGGGGGGGGGGGGGGTAATTTGAGGCTTTACTGGGGGACATGAAGGGGTCATAAATATCCATTTGTTGAGCCCATTTTTATCAACCTAACAAAGGTACATACCACACTCAGTATTTTGTTTGCGTATGCGCATGCATATGCCAAAAGGGTTAAGAACCACTGCAGCTTACCATATCCACGTATTACGTCTAAATGTTTCATAAACATTGCGATGGTACCTATCTCAACTACCTCATCGGGCAGCTCGTTCCACCCACCCACATCGTTAGTGTAAAAAAAGGCACCTCTCAGGTTCCTATTAAATCTCCCCCCCCCCCCCCACATTAAACCTATGTCCCCTAGTGTCAGAATCCCCTGTTCTTCGCAAGAGACTCTGTGCCGTTACCCGGACATATAGAGGGAAGTGCTCAGACACATGCTGTGGTACAAGTCATCAGCAAAAGGATTTGATAGCCGGACTGCAAAGATTCTGTAATCCATGGCAAGAAGTTTTCAAAGCAATACCACTCCCAAACCAGAAGAAGATTATCATCTATTTTAGTTTATCTCGGAAGACGCCAACTTCATGTTTTTCAGAGAGCAGTCGGAAAGTGTGTCGTGAGTGTTTAAAACATGTCTCGCAGCTATGAGGGTTAAGTCAGGATGAGAATGGCCTCCAAAGGACATCAGCAAAGCACCAAACGCAGTAACTCTCCAATTAGTTCCATAAATACAACGACAACGTCCCCAGATTCTATGAACGCAAATGGAGTCAATTCCATTTAAGAAATAAGCCGACTCGAGATTGAAGCAAGCCAGCGGTTTTGATAAGGTTTGCTTCTAATCTTTCGGTGCAGACATAAACACTTTTAAAAAAAAACACTGAAGTCTTTGCAAACTGTGTGCAAGAATCTGGCTCTCCAGAGTCACCCTCCCACACCACTAACCGGACATAACTTTACACATTTGGTGTAAGGAGGAGGGGTGGGGGGGGGGGGTGAGCTAGGCGGCAGAGGGAAATAGAGGAATAAATAGTTGGAAATGGCAAAGTATAAATAGAACAAGAAGGCAGCATGGTGGCCCGAGAGGTTGTACATGCAATTCCCAACCAGATGGTCGTGTGATTGAATCCCAGGGGCACCTGTCATTCAGACTCTGTTGCCTCAGTTGGGTGAGTTTTTGGCAGTTCTCAGCTGGGTCACTTGGTATGGTGCCAGTTGATAACAAGGCTCTGCGTCAGAGGGAAGGGTGCTTGGAGGGTTGGTGGGGGGGAGGGAGGGGGGGAAGGACGGAGGGAGGGAGGGGAAGGGAGGGGAGGGAATGGAGAACAAAATCTGCAAACAATTTTAAGATTATAAGACAGGGTGGCACAGCGGTAGACTTGCTGCCTTTCAGCTCTTGCAGTGCCGGTTCGGTCCCGACTACTGTCGCTGTCTGTACGGAGTTTGTACGTTCTCCCCGTGACCGCGTGGGTTCCCTCCGAGACCTTCGGTTGCCTCCCACACTCCAAAGACGTGCAGGTATGTAGGTAACTTGGTTTGGGATAAGTGTAAATTGATCGTAGTGTGTGCAGGATGGTGTTAGTGTGCAGGGTGGGCTGAAGGGCCTGTTTCAGCGCTGTATCTCAAAACTAAACTAAAAAGACAATAAACAGGGGTGTAATGCCGAGGATCTATAAGGCGCTGGTCAGACCGCATTTGGTGTATCTTGAACAATTTTGGGCCCCGGGTACCTGAGGAAGGATGTACTGGCTCTGGAGAGGCTCCAGAGGAGGTTTACGAGAATCATCCCAGGAATGAGTGGGTTAACATGTGATAACTGCCAGACTGATTCCTGGGATGTCAGGACTTTCATATGAGGAAAGGTTGGATAGACTCGGCTTGTACTCGCTGGAATTTAGAAGATTGAGGGGGGATCTTATAGAAACTTACAAAATTCTTAAGGGGTAGGACAAGCTAGATGCTGGAAGATTGTTCCCGATGTTGGGGGAGTCCAGAACAAGGGGTCACAGTCTAAGGATAAGGGGGAATTCCTTTAGGACCGAGATGAGGAAAACATTCTTTACACAGAGAGTGGTGAGTCTTTGGAATTCTCTGCCACAGAAGGTAGTTGAGGCCAGTTCATTGGCTATATTTAAGAGGGCGTTAGATGTGGCACTTGTGGCTAAAGGGATCAGGGGGTATGGAGAGAAGGCGGGTACGGGATACTGAGTTGGATGATCAGCCATGATCACATTGATTGGCGGTGCAGGCTCGAAGGGCCGAATGGCCTACTCCTGCACCTAATTTTTCTATGTTTCTATAAATGTTTGATGGCACTGGGCCTGTACTCGCTGGAGTTTAGAAAGATGTAAAAGAGAAGGAAGATTTCATTAAAACATACAGAACAGCGAAAGGCCTGGATAGAGTGGATGTGGAGAGGATGTTTCGACGAGTGGGAGAGTCTACAAGCAGAGCTCATAGCCTCAGAATTAAAGGACGTTCCTTTAGGAAGGAGATGAGGTGGAATTACTTTAGTCAAAGGGTGGTGAATCTGTGGAAGTATTTGCCACAGAAGGCTGTGGAGGCCGAGTCTGTGGATATTTTTATGGCAGAGATAGATAGATTCTTGATTAGTACGGGTGTCAGAGGTTATGGGGAGAAGGAAGGAGAATGGGGTTAGGAGGGAGAGATAGATCAGCCATGATCACATTGAATGGCGGTGTAGACTCGATGGGCCAAATGGCCTATTTCTGCTCCTATCACTTATGATTTTATGAGAACTGGCAAAAGAAAGGAGAAAATGGGAGAGAAAAAATGGGGGGGGGGATGGGCGGGGGGGTGTGGGTAGGAGGAGGGGGGATGGGAGAACGTCTTCACTTCAGTCATCTCAACGGCTCTGAAATGCTGCGCGCAGCTAATGGTCCTGACAAAAAGGAATGTACTCTGAGAAAGGCTGTGACACTAGTTCTCGCATCGATCGATAGTGGTTCCAGCATGGTGTACTTGAGCTCATGACAAAGGATTCATGACACAAGTGCCAGAAAATCAATAGGGTGATAGATACTGCACTTGGCAGACCCCATCTACATCACTTTGTTGTGCATTTGTTGTGACATTTATTACTCAGGCAATAAATCCCTCCCCTCTCCACCCCCCCCCCCACCACCCCCCCCCCCCAATCCTTCCATAAAATAACAAATCGCAGTGTCGCAAATTCATTAACCTGCCATTAATTAAGTAAATACAAGGAGGAGGAATAGGGAGGAGGTGGGCAAGTTGAGCTGGGTGACAGGGGTTAGAAATGGCTGCTCCCATCTACCTGGAGCGGGCTGGAAGCTACTGCTGCGATCAATGGCAGTGCAGACAAACCACTAATTTAGCACAGCAGCTCAGCCTGTTTCTGCACTGAACACGGTGGTGCAGCGGTAGAGCTCATATGTTCATAAGAGATAGGAGCAGAATTAAGCCATTCAGCCCATCAAGTCTAGTAGGAGCAGAATTAAGCCATTCGGCCCATCAAGTCGAGTAGGAGCAGAATTAAGCCATTCGGCCCATCAAGTCTAGTAGGAGCAGAATTAAGCCATTCGGCCCATCAAGTCTACTACTCCGCCATTCAAACAAGGCTGATCTATCTTTCCTTCTCAACCCCTTCTCCCCGTAACCCCTGACACGCGTACTAATCGACAATCTATCTATCTTTGCCTTAAAAAATATCCATTCACTTGGCCAGCACAGCCTTCTGTGGCAGTGAATGGCATAGATTCACCACCAGAGTTGCTGCCTTGCAGCGCCAGAAACCCGGGTTCGATCCTGACTACGGAGTTTTGTACGTTCTCCCCATGACCTGCGTGGGTTTTGTTCAGGATCGTTGGGTTCCTCAGACATTCCAAAGACGGAGGTTAATTGGCTTGGTCCCAAATGTGTGCAGGACTCGGTGGGCCGAAGGGCCTGTTTCTGCACTGTATCTCTAAACTAAACTAAACTAAGCTAAACAGTCTAGTTGAAGGATAGTGGCCTGTGCCATAATGGGCCTGGTCAGTCAGCATGTCCTGCTCGTTCCTTTATTCCTCTTTAACTCGCCCACAGATGACACAAAAGTGAGTGGCTTTGCAGGTCATGAAGGTGGTTGTGAAAAATTCCAGCAGGATCTGGATCGATTTGCCAGCTGGGCTGAGGAATGGTCGATGGAATTTAATACAGAAAAATGTGAGTGGTTACATTTTGGGAAGTCTAACCTGGGCAGGACCTACACAGTGAATGGTATGGCTCTGGGGAGTGTTGTAGAGCAGAGGGATCTAGGAGTGCAGGTGCATGGTTCCTTGAAGGTGGAGTCGTAGATAGATTGGGTGGTAAAACAGTTGTTGGGCATATTGGCCTTCTTCAGTCAGAGTATTGAGTATAGAAGCTGGGAGGTCAAGTTGCAGTTGTATAAGACGTTGGTGAGGCCACATTTAGAATATTGTGTTCAGTTCTGTGCACCATGTTATAGGAAAGATGTTGTCTAGAGTATACAAGCTAGAAAGGGTACAGAGAAGATTTATAAGGATGTTGCAAGGGCAAGAGGGCCTGAGCTATAGGGAGAGATTGAGATGACTGGGACTCTATTCCTTGAAGCGCAGGAGGATAGGGGTTGATCTTATTGCGGTGTGTAAAATCATGAGAGGAATAGAGCAGGTAGATGATTGCCCAGAGAGTAGTTGAATTGAGGACCAGAGGACATAGGTTTAAAATGTAAGGGAAAAGATTTAATAAAAATCTGAGGGGTAACTTTTTCACACAAAGGGTGGTGGGTGTAAGGAACAAGCTGCCAGAGGAGGTAGTTGAGGCAGGGACTATCCCAACGTTTAAGAAAGAGTTACAGGGATAGGACAAGTTTGGAAGGATATGGCCAAGCACAGTCAGGTGAGACTAGTGTAGTTGGGACATGTTGGCCAGTGTGGGCAAGTTGGGTCGAAGGGCCTGTTTCCACACTGTTTCACTCTGTGCTCTATGGCTCTACCTCTCCTCCACCATTGATTTTAAGTAAACTCTTGAGTTTTCTCCAGGTGCTCCGGTTTCCTCCCACATCTCAGAGGCATACGGGTTTGTAGCTTGATTGGCCTCTGTATTGCCCCAAGACTTTCCTTTAGGAAGGAGATGAGGAAGAATTGTTTTAGTCAGAGAGTGGTGAATCAGCGCAAATTCTTTGCCGGAGAAGGCTGTGGAGGCTGTCAATGGATATATTTAAGGCAGAGATAGATAGGTTCTTGATTAGTACGGGTGTCAGGGGTCATGGGGAGAAGGCAGGTGAATGGGGTTAGAGGGGAGAGATAGATCATCCATGATTGAGCGGCGGAGTAGACGATGGGCCGAATGGCCCAATTCTGCCCCTATAACTTATGACCGTACAACCTTAGTGCGCAGGGTGTGGGAAAGACAGAACTAGGGTCAACAGCTGATCGATGGCCGGCATGGACTCAATGGGCCGAATCGCAGTGGTAGAGCTGCTGCCTCACTGCTCCAGACACCCGGCTTCGATCCTGACTTCCGGTGTAGAAACGAGAGATATAGACGATGATGTAGAGAGATAAAGAATCCTATACGTTCTCCCTGTGACAGTGTGGGTCTACTCCGGGTGCCCTGGTTTCCTCCCGCATTACAAAGCCATGCAGGTTTATAGGTCAATTGGCTTCTGTAAATTGCCCCTTAGTGTGTAGAATACAATACAATACAATTAACTTTATTTTTCCGTTAGGAACTTTGGATGTGAAGGTGGGATAACATAGAACAACTGCACACAGACAGTAGTGGACATTGGTGAGGCCATACTTGGAGTATTGTGTTCAGTTTTGGTCACCATATTGCAGGAAAGACATTGTCAAGTTTCAAACTAGAAAGGGTGCAAAGATTTATGAAGATGTGGTCAGGACTCGAGGGCCTGAGTTATAGGGAGAGGTTGAGCAGGCTAGGACTTTATTCCTTGGAGCACAGGAGGATGAGAGGGTGATCTTATAGAGGTCACCTGGGAATGGGTAGTCAGACCGCATACAGCCTAACGCCCATGACAAGCAGTGTGATAATGACCCGATCATTTCTTTCATTGATTTTGGTTGAGGGAAAAAAGATCAGGGAGAACAGCAAAATAATTCCTATTTTCTTCTTTGAAATATGTTGTGGCATCAGAAGCCCCAGTTTAACATTTTATTGTGAAGAGATGGTGCCTGCAACATAACAGCCCTCCTTCAGTACTGGAGTCTATGGTGACCTTATTCTGCACAAGTTAACAGGTATATTGGACATTACAGCTCACCCCCTGCATGACACACTGGTCATACTGAGGAGCACCTTCAGCAATAGGTTGGTTCCACCAAGATACAGCACAGAACGCCACAGGAGATCCTTCTTCCATGTGGCTATCAAACTGTGCAACTCCTTCCCCTTCTGTCATGGGGTAGAGTGACTCTCCTTCCCCCCCCCCCCCCCCCCAATCTTTGCACATCCCCAATCCGTTCCACTCGTCACTGTAATTTCATGTTTCATGTATCTTGTGTTTTTATGACTGTTGGCAGATCAATTTCCCTCCTGGGATTAATAGAGTTCTATCGTATCGTGTTGTATGATTTTCTATGACACAGTACAGGCAGTGATGTAAGGGGTCTATCCCTGAGACCAATCAGTAAGCCGACTTTTCCAAAGTCAGAAACCTATATTTCCTACAGCCAAGCATAGACACAAAATGCTGGCGTAAGTCAGTGGGTCAGGCAGCATCTCTGGTGAAAAGGAATAGGCGACGTCTCGGGTTGAAACCCTACTTCAGTCTGCTTCCTTTTCTCCAGAGAAGCTGCCTGACCCGTTGAGTTGCTTCAAGTCTATCTTCGGTGTAAACCAGCATCTTTCCTGCACAATTTATTATTGTTGTTACTTTATTGAAAACTTCTTTAAAAATTTTGTGGGAGCACTTGTGTGAAGTCTGATTCCTGTCTGATTTCCAAGTCGGGCCTGCCAGAACTTGATGAGCCTGTGCATTGAAATTGGGGTAAATAAAAAACCATACATCGTAAACTACACTCGTAAAGTTCTTCCAGAATCTCTATTAATACTTACTTTTATGGTCGTGTCTCTTGAATTAGAACTTGAACGTGGAATTTCTGACTCAAAGGTACAAAGCATCAAGCAATGGAGAACAAAGGGAGATCAACCCAAAATGGCGATGATTTAGAGAGCTAAAGAACAATGAATTAAGGATATGCAAAAAAGTAACGATGATAAAGGAAACAGGCCTTTGGTAGCTTTTTGTTGCGTGAAAACGAGAAGCTGGTGCGACTTGGGTGGGGGAGGGATGGAGAGAAAGGGAATGTCGGGGCCACCTGAAGTTAGAGAAATCAATATTCATACCACTGGGCTGTAAGCTGCAAAGAACAAAAGGAAGAGTTTGTGAACAAATCTACTCGGACTTACTCAGGGAGCAGAGGTTTGTACATCTGAGTTTAGTTTAGTTTAGATTAAAGATACAGCGTGGAAACAGGCCCTTCGGCCCAACGAGGGATGGTGGGACTGTCATATGAGGAAAGATTGAAAAGACTAGGCTTGTATTCAATGGAGTTTAGAAGGATGAGGGGTTATCTTATAGAAACATATAAAATTATAAAAGGATTGGACAAGCTAGATGCAGGAAAAATGTTCCCAATGTTGGGTGAGTCCAGAACCAGGGGCCACACTCTTAGAATAAAAGGGAAGCCATTTAGGACTGAGGTGAGAAAAAAACGTTTTCACCCAGAGAGTTGTGAATTTGTGGAATTCCCTGCCATAGAGGGCATGGAGGCCAAATCACTGGATGGATTTAAGAGAGATGTAGATAGAGCTCTAGGGGCTGGTGGAGTCAAGGGATATGGGGAGAAGGCAGGCACGGGTTATTGATTGGGGACAATCAGCCATGATCACAATGAATGGCGGTGCTGGCTCAAAGGGCCAAATGGCCTCCACCTGCACCTATTTTCTATGTTTCTATGTTTCCATGAGTCCGCACCGACCAGCGATCCCCGCACACTAGCACTTTCCTACACACACACTAGGGACAATGTAGAATGTTTACCAAGCCAATTAACATACAACCCTGTGTGTCTTTGGAGTGTGGGGAGGAATCCGGAGCACCCGGAGAAAACCCACGCAGGACACGGGGAGAATGAACAAACGCTGTACAGACAAGCACCTATGGTCAGGGTTGAACCCGGGTCTCTGGTACTGTGAGGCAGCAACTCTACCGCTGCGCCACCGTGCCGCCCATGTGGAGTGGAAGTGAAGACAGGTACAAACTCTTGACCCTCGGACCACCCTGTGTCATTTCTACCTGTGTTAAAGGTCAAAGGGCTGAGTTCATGATTATTCACGCCTGCTTTCTCCCCATATCCCTTAATTCCATTAGCCCGAAGAGCTATAACTAACTCCCTCTGGAATACAGAGAGAAAGAGAGAGGAACCTACCGTCCCTGCCTGTACTGAATCTGCCAAGGATCGCTTTGGGCGGCACGGTGGCGCAGAGGTGGATTAGAGTTGCCTCCGTACAGCGCTTGCAGCGCCTGTGACCTGGGTTTGATCCTGACTACGGGTGCTGTCTGTGTGGAGTTTTGGCGTTTTCCCCGTGACCGCGTGGATTTACTCCAAGGTCTTCCATTTCCTCCCACACTCCAAAGACGCACAGGTTTGTAGGTTATTCGGCTTTATGTAAATGTAAACATTGTCCCTACTGTGTGCAGGAGAGTGTAAAGGCCCTGTCCCACTTACGTGTTCTTGGCACCTCATGGTCGCGTTGAGCCTCGACGGTCCCGCGAAGGTCGCGCGCGATTTCAGTCGACCGCACAGCCGTGTGGAGCACGTGATGTCATTTGAAGATGGCCACAAAATGCTGGAGTAACTCAGTGGGACCGGCAGCATCTCTGGAGAGAAGGAATGGGTAATGTTTCGTGTCGAGACTCTTCTTCAGTCTGAAAGAAGGGTCTTGACCCGAAACGTCACCCATTGCTTCTCTCCAGAGATGCAGCCGCTCCTGCTGAGTTACTCCTGCATTTTGTGTCTATCTTCAATCTTCTTGGCCCCGCTCTGGGAGTAGAAGTGGGGGCGGATCCGGACCGCAATGGCCGTGAGCCCCAGGCCGAGTTTGGCGATCGTTTGCCTGCTTCTGCTGCTGTTGGAGGTGAGATGTTGCGTCGCGCCAGGGTCTTGGGCATGTCCCCCTTTTACTGTCAGTACCGCGACAGGCCGTTGGGGCGCAAAGATTTAATTCACTACAAAAATTTCTGAGCCCCGCACGATGTCACGCACAACTACATACCCCTCTGCGCTTCTCAGTGGGACGCCCATGCGCCTCACACGACCACGAGGTTGTGTAATTTGCGTGCCATGGACACGTAAGTGGGACAGGCCCTTTAATATGTGGGGGTCGCTAGTCGGCATGGACTCGGTGGGCTGAAGGGCCAGTTTCAGGGCTGTATCTCCAAACTAAACTAAAACGCAAAGCCTCGTTGTAGAATCAATCCTAAACGCCATCCATTTTCCCACCAGTTCCCTTAAAATGAGAGTAATTTTCTCGAGGTTTTCTGTTCCATTCTGCAGATGATTTTGCACTGTGGTATTACGTTATTCCCTTAATTATTCATGAATTTGCTCAAATACATCCAGTGTAAATATCAGCCGGTAAGCCTGTTAATCTCCAATAAACTATCCTGTTTTCGTAAATAGAAAACGGTTTCTAAATAAATTAGTTTTCATAATGCAATATTCTTAATCTGCAGTTTGTTTTTTAAAACCATATACAATTGATATGTATACACAAATTATAGAAAATGAGATTCCACATAATTGGACGTCACTGTGGACACAAGAATATTCACACTGTGTGTACAGGCCACATTCAATGCATTGGTTAGGATGTTTAATGTTATTTGTACAGTTTGTTCTCGTGTACTTGCGAGCTCTCCTCTCCTAACAGTGCTAATTCCTTTGCTGGCCTATGGTTTGACCCCCTTAGGATCATACATTAGACATCGGGGCAGAATTTGGCCGTTCAGCCCATCGAGCCTTCTCTACCATACTATCATGGCTGATCGATCTTTCTCTCCCGACCCCTTTCTCTCTCCTGCCTTCTTCCCGTAACATTTGACGCCCTTACCAATCAAGAGCCTATCACTCTCTGCTTCATGACTTGGCCTCCACAGCCGTCCGTGGCAATGATTCCACAGATTCATCACTATCTGGCTAAAGAAATCCCTCCTCGTCTCCATTTTAAAGCTTCTTTCTAAAGACCCAGCATAGAAAGAAGCCAATTGGCCCATTGTCCATTCGACGGCCCCTGCAATTTGTTATTCTTCAAATATATTTCCAATTCCCCCCTTCAAAGCTACTCTTGAACCTGGAGGTGCTCAGCAAGTCAGGCAGCACCTGCGGAGGGAATAGACGGGTGATGTTTCAGGTTGGGTTGCTTCTTCAGAGGAGCCAGTGAGAAGAAGGGCCCTAACTCGAAACAGCAGCATCTCTGGAGGGAATGAATGGACAGCTGACGTTTCGGGTTGAGACAGAGGCACGGATGGCAGATCTGCTGCCTCACAGCTCCAGTGAATCAGCTTCACTCCTCACCTCCAGAGCCGTCAATGCAGCATTTGAAGATTCTCTCTGTGATGTAGCCCGGGTGCTCTGGTTTCCTCCCACATCCCAAAGAGATTGAGGAGAAGATGGAAAGATAAATGTAAATGAGTGCTTGGTGGTCAGCACGGATTTGATGGGCTGAATGTCCTGTTTTTCTTGCTATATGATTCTATGGCTTTAAGGATCAGCACTATTTTGTCCATTGATAGAAAGAGAGCAGCAGACCACAGGAACAGGCCGTTCGGCCCACGAGGTCCATGTTATACATGATGCCAAGCTAAACAGATCTCTTCTGCCTGCACATGATCCATACCCTTTAATTCCCTGCAAATCCATGTGCCTATCCAAAAGCTTTTAAAATGCCACTATTGTATCTGCCTCCACCATCATCCCCGGTAGCGGATTCCAAGCACCAGCTACCCTCTGTGACTTTTTCCATATCGTACCTCCGTCCGCACTGCGGCCGAACATCGTGGAGCTGGCGGTTCCTTTGCAGGGGATCGACTTTGGGACTTCGGGAGCTCCAACCGCGGGAGCCCGTGGACTTAATATTGTGGTGCTCGCGGTCCCTTAGTTAGAGATCGACTTCGGGAGCTCCAAGCCGCAAGGGCTTGGACCGCTCTGATCGCGGGAGCTTCGATCACTCCGGCGCAGGAGCTTCGATCACCGGCTGTGGGAGCTTCGATCACCCCGACTGCGGATGGTACGACTGCGGGAGAGAATGAGGGAAGAAGATAAAACGTTATTGCCTTCCATCACAGTGCGCTGTGTTAATTTTTATGTAGTTGGATGCCTTGTTGCATTTTCAGTATGACTGTATGGGAAATCAAATTCTTTGTACGTTTTTACATACTTGGCTAATAAATTACAATTATAATTAAAAACCCGTCCTACACATTTCATTTGAACTTTGCCCCTCTCAACTTCCAGCTATGCCCTCCTGTTCCACCTTAGGAAGAAAGTTGTGACTGTCTACCCTATCTCTGCCTGACATCATTTTATATACTTCTATCAGGTCTCCACTCAGCTTCCCATCCAAGTTGGTCTGACGTCTCGTTTTAGCTAAAACCTTCTAATCCAGGCGCCATTCTGGAGAAGGGTTTTGGCCCGAAACGTTGCCTGTTTCATTTTCTCCATAGATGCTGCCACACCCGCTGAGTTTCTCCAGCATTTTTGTCTACCTTGGATAGGTATATGGATCGTTTAGTTTGGTTTAAATCGGCCCACTGAGTCCGAACCAACCTGCAATCCCCGCACATTAACACTATCCCACGCACACTAGGGACATTTACAGTTATACCAAGCCAATTAACGTACAAGCCTGCACGTCTTTGGAGTGTGGGAGAAAACTGGATGATCCCGGAGAAAACCCACGCAGGTCACGGGGAGAATGTAGGAAACTCCGTACAGACAGGTAAACCTCTTCTGCATCTTCTCCAAAGACACCCCATCCTTCCTGTAATGGGACGACCAGAACTACACAAAATACTCCAAAGTCTTGTATAGTTGTTGGGCCACATTAGTGAACCATCAGTTTCTTCCTCCTCCCTAGTCGTTTTACCAGTTCCACAGTTCTCCACATTGTTTACACCAAGACTTCACCTTCTCCGGCAAACGTTGGACCTACCAGGCAATGCTCTGCCTAAGGTTAGTCGTGGCTGGTCCTGAATGGTCCTGATCTTTTCTCACCTCCAGTTCTTTACCTTCCCTTCCCCCCCCCCCCCCCCCATCCACTACTTTCAGTCCGAAGAAGGGTCCCGACCCGAAACGTCACCCATCATTTTTTTCTCCAGAGTTGCTGCCTGACACGCTGAGTTACTCCAGCACTTTGTGTCTAGTTTCGTAGCCACCACCGACACGACAACGTGTTGTTGGAATCTCAGATTCATTTTTAATTACCGAATTTAACTTCCACCGCTGTCTTGATGGGACTGGAGCTCATGCTTTTTTGATCAACGATCCAGGCCTCTGGGCACTAACCCTGTAACATAACCACAATGCCATCATGCCCAAAACTATAGCCATTGATCTGGCAGCTTCATTAAAATCAGTTGAATGAAACTTCCCATGCTCCGTCAACAAAAGCTGGATTAGTTCTGATGTATCCTCTTCCTGGTCAGGGGTCATGTGAATAAAACATCATGGATGTATATAAATAATGCAAATAATAACTTATTACTCAAGAGAATCGGCAACATCTGATGATCCTGTTAAAAACGTTTCGAGCGCGGGTCATTCTGAACGCCAAGACGATGCAAACGTCGCGATTCAAAAAGAAAGATAATTAATTCTTCAAATAAAATGACAGGCCAACTTTCAATTTTGACACGACAATATCCAACAATTAAATTCGTATTGCGGTCAAGGTTAATTTTTCAGAATGCTGCTTCGATGGAAAACTCCCTCACTGAAAGCGCAAATTGGAAAGTCAGCTGAGCATTGCGTACGACACTTAGACTGATCTTCCCAAGCATGCACTCAGGACTCTCTGCTATTCCTTTGACAAATTCGATTTTAAACAGGGAGGCCAAAGACTGAAAGTCATCTCCAATTTTGTTGAGTTTTCCAAATAAAGTTCGTGCGATCAAATAAATGTATCTTGTTTACATTAGTTTTGAGATACGGTGCGGAAACACGAGTCCGTACCGTCCAGGGATCCCCGTGCACAAACACTATCCTACACACACTTGGGGCAGTTTAATGTTCATGCCAAGGCAATTAACATACAAACCTCCACGTCTTTGTAGCGTGGGTGGAAACGGAAGATCTCAGAGAAAACGCACCCATGTCACGGGGAGAACGTACACACTCCGTACACACAGCACCGGTAGTCAGGATCGAACCTGGGTCCCCAACACTGTAAGGCAGTATCGCTACGCCACCATGCCACCCTACTTTGCATTAGCTACCTGTCACCATCATCCATGCTCCCCAATGCACTTGATGTTATTAAATGGCAACCTTTCCCCCCATCTACCTGTTCAGCTTGTGTCCAATACAGCGTCTTTCTTCTCCAGACAAGGGGGAACAATATAAATCCCCCTGGCATCACAATCCACAACTCCGCAAACCTCTCCCTCACCTATTGTTCTTATCTCTGTCATGGACGGCAAAGTGGAATAATGTAGAACTAGCATGAACAGCTGATCGATGGTCAGCATGGACTCAGTGGGCAGAAGGGCCTATTTCCATGCTGTATCTTTCAATCAATCAATCAATCTATCTATGTATGGTTCCGTTCGAGGAAAGCATATTGTACACGTTGATTAAGCTGCAGTGAATTGAAAGATGTCTAAGTGAATGACTATGTTTGGGCCATATGATTGATAGTGGGGCATGTAGAAACAAGGAAATGCAGATGCTGGTTTACAAAAGAGGGACACAGAGTGCTGGAGTAACTCAGTGGCTCAGGCAGCATCTGAGGAGAACGTGGATTGGTGACCTTTCAGGGAGGGACCCTTCTTCAGACTGAGAAGAAAAGGTTTGAAGGAGGAGAGGATGGATGAGGGGAAGATAGAACAAAAAAGGAAATGTTTCAGACTGAAACGTGACCTCTGCATGTTCTCCTGAGATGCTGCCTGACCCGCTGAGCTACTCCAGCATTGTTCTTCGGGGCAGTGGGGCAGGTGTTTTCATCTCCTGGGATTATATGGGAAGATACTGTGGGAAGAAGATAATAAAGGCAAAAATGGATGTCAGATGCATAGCAGCAGCCTGTGTGATTAACCGTGTTAAGGCCCTGTCCCACTTTCCCAAGTTACTCACGAACCCTTGATTCGAACTCGGGGAATGTCGGGTAATGTCGGTAGCGAGCCCGTAGGAGCCCTTAGGAGTCCGTAATGCCAGCCATAGGAACTCGGGGCATCAGGTAAGACGGAACTTTTTTTTTAAACATGTTGAAAAATGTCCACGAGTTAAATAAAAAGCCCCGAGTACCTACAAACAGCTATTAACGTAATTCTCCGAGTTCGAATCAAGGGGAAAACCCGGTAGAGTTTGTAGGTAACTCAGGAAAGTGGGACAGGACCTTGCTGGTAAATGTCAGGAACTTAGGCCTCCAGCACCAAGTGATCATGTAGCAGGTTCCTGAACTTTGCCACGCTGAGTTACGAGGAGGAGTGTAGATTAGCACTTGTTTGGGTGGAGGGAGTGAGGACGGTTCGATGAGATACAGTGTTTGCCTGCAAAGTGCTGATTGAGGTCCAGAAATCACACCCCATGTCCCCCACTCAAGTGTGCCACTCTCCCAATCCTTAGATGGGCAGACGTGGGGAGGATCAATTGAGTAATGCATAAGTTCATGTTATTGGAGCAGAATTAGGCCATTCGGCCCATCGAGTCTACTCCGCCATCATCCACGGCTGATCGATCTTTCCCTATCAACCCCATTCTCCTGCCTTCTCCCCATAGCCCGTAACACTGATCAAGAATCTGTCAATCTCCGTCTTAAAAGTAATTAAAAGGCACAGCAAGGTGAGCCCCAGTTTTATGAAAAGTAAACGGCATCTGATAAATTTATTAGAGTTCTCCAAGGATGTAAGGTCGATGGAACCTGTAGACGTAGTGCATGTGGATTGCCAGAAGGCAATCGTCAAAATGCCACATTAAAGATGGGTGCGCAGATAGAGATACAAAGTATTGAGCCTTCCCTTCAACAAGTAATTATGGCTGGTACACAAAAGGCTGGAGAAACTCAGCAGGTGCAGCAGCATCTAAAGGGCCTGTCCTACCTGCATCCGACTCCATGCGATGAGCGCGATCAAACTAGAAGCGGGGGTCGCACGGAGGTCGGGTGATCCCTGTACAGGGCTGTTCCCACCAGCATGCGCCTGCATGCGGCAAGCGCGACCAAACCGGCAGCGAGGGCCGCGCGGAGGTCGGGTGAGTGGCGCAACGCGGCGCAAAGTGAGGCGAACTTGGAGCAAAGTCTTAAGGTAAGTTCGCCAGGACACAGAGGGGCACAGAGGCACACACACAGAGGGCCACGGAGCCACACACATAGAGGGTCACGGAGGCACCTACAGAGAGGGTCATGGAGGCACGACATCGGGGCGGTGTGTAATGCGTCGAGGCGACTGCGAGCCGACAAGCCGTTGCCGCACGGAATTTTTGAACATAGTTTTTCGGAGCCCCGCGCGATGTCGGGACGAACTCCGCACAATTCCGCACGGCTGCGGCAATCGAAGTGGGACCGGCCCCATGTCGCCGGACGGCTCAAGCGACCACGTTAGGTCGCGCTCATCGCATAGAGTTGCATGCTGGTGGGACAGGCCCTTTAGGAGCGAAGGAGATAGGCGACGTTTCGGGTCGAGACCCTTCTTCAGAATAGTAATTATGGCTATAAGTTTTACTTCTTTAGCATTTCCTTTTCAATTGTAAATACTTTTGGTGGTAAACCAGTGACTGCGTTGAATCACGGATAAAAGTGTGAAAAGTCCTTGCGCTGCAATACAAGGGTAAGGACTCAACAAATATAACCAAGCCCAAAGTCAAGTCCAGCAATGAGTGGGTTAACATATGATGAGCATTTGACGGCACTGGGCCTCTACCCACTGGAGTTTAGAAGGATGAGGGGGTGACCTCATTGAAACCGAATTTCATCAAATAGTGAATGGATAGAATGGATGTGAGGAGGATGTTTCCACTAGTGGGGGAGTCTAGGACCCGAGGTCATAGCCTCAGAATTGAAGGACATTCCTTTTGGCAGGAGATTAGGAGGAATCTATTTAGTCAGAGGGTGGTGAATCTGTGGAATTCTTTGCCACAGAAGGTTGTGGAGGCCGTGAATGGATATTTTTAAGACAGAGATAGGTAGATTCTTGATTAGTGCAGGTGTCAGGGATTATGAGGAGAAGGCATGAGAATGGGGTTAGGAGGAAGAGATAGATCAGCCACGATTGAATGGTGGAGTAGACTTGATGGGCCGAATGGCCTAATTCTGCTCCTATCACCTATGACCTTATGAATGCCAAAGTAGTATATACTGCCTATACACACTAATGCTAGAGAATGATAGCTAACTTCATATTCAATAATAAGATATCTACATGTTAACAAACACACATGCTAAATGTTTAACAAAAAACTCTGACCCAATCCCACATGAGACTCCAAAATTTATTTGCACACTTAAACTACGGGACAACAAAAACTAGGCATTTGGATGCCAGTGTATCATTGGTGTTATCTAATGGGCACCTCCCTTCTCTGGTGTTCCATTTGAGTTTGGCCCACAACACCTTGGGTAGACTCAATAGATAGTTCTAGCATCCTAGAACCATCCCTCTCAATACCTGCTCTCACCACCTATACTACCAGAATGGACTACTAAGCAACTAAAGGGCCTGCCCACTTAGGCAATTTTTTAGGCGACTGCCGGCGACTGTCAGAGGGTGTAATTTGCAGCAGGAGGTAAAACTGCAGCAGGCCACCGAAAAACAGGCGACTGAACCGCCCTACGACAATGTCTATGGTACACAAAAGGCTGGAGAAACTCAGCGGGTGCAGCAGCATCTAAGGACTGAAGGAGATAGGCGACATTTCGGGTCGAGACCCTTCTTCGACAATGTCTACGACAATCTGCAACAACCTACCACCTAGTCGACGTCAAGCTACGGCAAGCTACCGACAGCCGGCGACCCATTAGGACGTCCACCTACATCCACACCTACGTCCACCTACGACCACACAGGCGACAACCTACGACAACCAAAGTCAATCTACGTCCACCCTACGACAAGCTATGACCCTGTCGGCTACAACTGAATACAATTCAGTCGCCGGTTGACGTAGGTTCATGTAGGTTGACGTAGGTAGTCGCCAATGGGTTCACCGAAGTCAGCACCAGCGTTAACTACGTCACCTGGCTTCAACCTACGACAGCACCTACGTTGGGAGAAGTCAAGCTACGCTCATTGGCATCAAGTCAATGACTATACGACTCTTTGGGCGACTGAGGAGACTACTCACAACCACACAGGCGACACCCCGGCGACCATGTGGCGACAGCCTAGTCGCCTGTCGTCGTCTAAAAAATAGCCTAAGTAGGACAGGCTCTTAACTGTATAAATATCCATGCAGTAAAGAAAATTACAGATGATTAATTCAACTCAGATGCTAAACACCCGTGTCCTGTCTTACACATATCCTAAGCCTCCATCTCCACATAGAAGATGGGTGCACTGAATAAGATACAAAGTAGGCATACTTCTTCGGAGTTAGGAGGAGAAGTCTGAAGAAGGGTTTCGGCCCGAAAACGTTGCCTATATCCTTCGCTCCATAGATGCTGCCGCACCCGCTGAGTTTCTCCAGCACTTTTGCCTACCATAAGATACAAAGTATTGTGTTGGAAGGAACTGCAGATGCTGGTCTAAACCGAAGATACACACAAAAAGCTGGAGCAACTCAGCGGGTCAGGCAGCATCTCTAGAGAAAAGGAATAGGTGGTGTTTCGGGCTGAGACCCTCCTTCAGACTGAGAGTCAAGGGAAGGGGAAAAAAGCGATATATATACGGTTATAGAGAGAGATATAGAACCAATGAATGGAGTCTCTCCTTCAACACGGCTGAAGGAAAGAAATAATTAGGGTTATACATTTTACTTCCTCAGCGTTTTCTTTTCAATTGCAAATAATGTTGGTGGTAAACCAGTGGCTGTATTGTTGATGCTGGTATTTGGCAGTGTAAATCTTGACAGTGTTAGTTGATGATATCACTTCATGGAAAATACTACTTTGCAAAATTTGCCTACCAAGAGTTACGGTTGAAACAAATAATTTATGTGCTTGTGCAAAGCTTGAAATTGAGAACACATGCTACCCTAATTTGCAAACTAAGCCAAGGTCTCCGATATAAGCGAGGGCCACAGGCATTGCTGAAAGCTCTGCAGTGGGGACAACAGGGAGATCACTGTGTGGAACACAAAGTGCTGGAATAACTCAGCAGGGCAGGCAGCATCTCTGGAGAACATGGATAGGTGACGTTTTGGATCGGGAAGGGACTTTAGTTAGTTTAGAGAAACAGGCCCTTCGGCCCACCGAGTCCACACCGACCAGCGATCCCTGTACACCAGTGCTATCCTGCATGCTGGAGACAATAAAAAATGCTTCACCAAAGTCAATTAACCTACAATCTCGTACGTCTTTGGAACGTGGGAGGAAACCGGAGCACCTGGGGAAAGCCCATGCAGGTCACAGGGAAAACGTTCAAACTCCGTACAGTCAGCACCCATAGTCAGAATCGAACCCGGGTCTCTGGCGCTGGACAGCAACTAGACAGTAACTCTAGCGCTGCACCACCATGCTGAACTATAATTTTGCCTATCCACATCGCACATCGACGGATGCCAACCCAAAAGGTTGTCTATCCATGTCCCCTGGAGGTGCTGCCTGATAAAAGCTTTTCACTGGACCTCGGTACACGTCACAATAGACTAAACTGAACTGGATGGCTCATGTCTGTGCAAATGGATCCTATCCTTCGAAGACGCAGGAGCAGATTTGGTCAGGAAACAGCAGATGAACAGCAGACACCCATCACAGTGGGTGTATGGGACAAGCTGCCAGAGGAGGTAGTTGAGGCTGGGATAGGTACATGGATAATGTGTTTAGGAGGAACTGCAGATGCTGGAAAATTGAAGGTACACAAAAATGCTGGTGAAACTCAGCGGGTGCAGCAGCATCTATGGAGCAAAGGAAATAGGCAACGCTCTGGGCCGTAACCCTTCTTCAGGTACATGGATAAGGCAGGTTTGGAGGGATATGGGCCAAGAGCAGGCAAGTGGGACTAGGTTAGCTGGGACATTGTTGGCCAGTGAGGGCGAGTTGGGCCGAAGGACCTGCCTCCACACTGTATCACTCTATGATTCTATCACTATGGGTATTAGAAGTAGTGTAAAGTTTGTGCGTTTAAAATGGAGGAGCAGAGAGATGTAGGTGCAAGGTAAAATGAAGGTCAATGCTCTGGTCATTAACGATAATAAGGTTAGATTGTCCCCCCCCCCCCTCCCACACCATGTCATTCTTGATGTTGCTGCCTTTCACCTTGGCAGCTATTGCACACACTTCCACAAGTAAGACATTCCCTGGGCTTCGGAAGATGAGATCTCTCGCTCTCTCATCTCCAGTTTGACTGGCAGTTGCCAGAATCGATGTGAGCATACACTGCCAGTGCTCAGCCATGCAGTTAAATGGTCTGTAGTTTATTACTGCCTCTCAGGGTGCAGGGCACTCGAGGAGCTTCCTCATAATTTTGTTTTGCCCTGCAGGCGAAACGATACTGGCTGTGCACTCACAAAACGGCGACGGAAGCCATGCTGGGAGTGTGCGCCTGCTTTTCAGCCCTCTGATGGAGGCAGCTTTAAAGACAAGGGCACCTCTGCCCTTCAATCCAACCGTTTCTCCACACTGCTTTTTAAAGGAACAGATCCAACTGGTCAGGCTCATGGATTGCGCAAGAAAAAACTGTATGAAATTAAACGTGCAAAATTAAATATGTGCAGGGAGGAACTGCAGATGCTGGTTTAAACACAAAAAGCTGGAGTAACTCAACGGGTCGGGCAGCATCTCTGGAGAAAAGGAATAGGTGACGTTTCGGGTCAAGACCCTACTTCAGACTGACGTCACAATTCCTTTTCTCCAGAGATGCTGTCTGACCCGTTGAATTACTCCAGCTTTTTGGGAATATCTCCCATGCAAAATATGTGCATTGTCCTCTTATAGAGCCATCTGGTTAGCATGCAACAAAAGCTTTTCATTGTGCCTCAGTACACGTGACAATAAACTACACTGAGCCATAGAGTCTTAAGGGTCTGTCCCACGACGATTTTGCTGGTGTCATATCAGGGTCGCCAAAAGATTTTGAACATTTCAAAATTCAGCGGCGACAAAAAAATGTTTGCGACACTTGAAAAAACATCGCGCGTCATACGTCTTCACGCTGCGTCACCGCTGCATCATACTTCATCACGCCGTGTCATGCCGCGTATTTTTCGGTGACCTGGTACGTCAGTCAATAATGCCGTTCTTTATAGTGTGGAAACAGGCTCTTCGGCCCAACATGTCCCATCTGTACTTGTCCCACCTGCCTGTATTTGGCCACATCAGCCCAATGAAGGGAAGAGATTGAATTTTTTTTCGGGCTTCCATCACAGTGAGGAATGTGGAGGAGTCACTGTGGTGGATGTTTATGTTAACATGTGTTTTTTGCGTGTTCCGTTGCTTTTTATTTGTATGACTGACTTGGCAAATGAAATTCCTCGTATTTTTGCAAAACATACTTGGCTAATAAAGCATTATTGTGATTGTGATCCCTCCAATCATGTCCGATCCATGTACCTGTCTAAACGGTTCTTAAATGTTGCGATGGTATATTTATGTGTGTGCATTCACACACACGCACTGTGTGTGTGCGTATGAATTTTGCCCTGTGGCAGCATGTTCGCGATGCCATTCAATATGATCGTGAATAATCTGCTCCAGGCCTGCGTCAGTTCCTCATTGCCCCAATTGTCCGCACTTCAAAAATGTATCTACCTCCTCTCTGATATCTAAGGCAGAGATCGATAGATTCTTGAATAGTGTGGGTGTCGGGTTATGAGGAGAATGCAGGAGAAAGAGGTTGAGATGGAAAGATAGATCAGTCGCGATTGAATGGCGGAGTAGACTTGATGGGCCGAATGGCCTAATTCCACTCCTATGACTTAAGAACTAATGAATTTAAAATTGAAAGAAGAGGAAACTATGATCAGGGGCCCCAGTTTTCCACAGTGTAAAGTGGAGCATCATAAAATCATTCGGAAGCTGTTCTTCTTGTGACCTAAGTTATATAACCTATTTGCTGCTATAGGATCATGCGGTCAATTCCTAAAGGAATATTTGCACTTCCAATGACTAAACTTTACTTCTTAGCTCTTGAGTTACTATAAATGAACTTACCAAAGAAAAACATTTGGAGAATGTGAATTAGAGAATTGTGAAATGTCTTACTGGCAAATGTGAATTGTGCACTAATCATTTCCATTTACAAGCATTATCTAGATTATTAAGTAATTTTTAAATTATTTTCCTATCAAATGCAGTGTCTAATTCTGGAATCTTAAAATCTAGTATCTAATTGAGCCCCAAACCAACGAGCAATTATAAAACTGTCTCCGAAGACTTTAGGCAACATGACTGGAAAATGCATGTGTCCCTTGATGTTACTAATACCTCTGCTGTTCCTACACTTCTTATATATAAATAGAAGGGATCAATAATTAGAGCTTCTTCATAGTCCCAAGAATAAAAGATAATACCTCACAAAGTGTTAGGTACTCAGGCACTAATCTCAATACGCTGGGTCAACGAACATCCCTCACAAATATTGGAAGATAGACGCAAAATGCTGGAGTAACTCAGCAGGTCAGGCAGCGCCTCTGTAGAAAAGGAATAGGTGGCGAGACCCTTCTTCAGCCGTCCCTTCCTCACATCAATAGGATCGGTATAGATGTTAGATTACTGTTGCCATGTGGATTGAGGTACAGTGAAAAACGTTGTTTTGGGTGTTATGCCGGCAAATCATGAATACGTCAGCTGGTGAAACAGAGAAAATAAAGAGTGCAGAATATAGTCAAGAATCAAGCTTGTTTTATTGTCACTTGGCCCAGGTAGAACAATGCTGCAGAGAACAGAATATGTAATCATAATAAATAATAAAACAAAAACTCTGAAGAAAAAGAACAAGCAATTACAGTGCAATAATAATAACAATAATAATAATAATAGTCTATTGTAGTTCAGAGCTTATGAGGTTGTTGTGTTTAATAGCCTGATGGCTGTAGGGAAGAAGCTGTTCCTGAACCTGGGCGTTACAGTTTTCAGGCTCCTGTACCTTCTTCCCGATGGCAGTGGTGAGATGAGTGTGTGGCCAGGATGGTGTGGGTTTTTGATGATGTTGGCTGCCTTTTTGATAGATCCCTTCGACGGTGGGGAGGCCAGAGCCGGTGATGGACTGGGCAGTGGTCACAACTTTTTGCAGTCTTCTCCGCTCCTGGACGTTCATGTTGCCGAACCGGGCCCCGAAGCAACCAGTCAGTATGCTCTCTACTGTGCACCTGTAGAAGTTCAAGGGAATCCTCTTTGACATACCGAACCTCCGTAATCTTCTCAGGAAGTGGAAGCGCTGCATCAATGGAGAAAATGCATACAGGAAAAAGTCAAAATTGGGCATTGGAGGTAGATTGGAAGATTGGGAATTCTGTCTTACCACAAGAGAGGTCCATTCCACGGTCTGGTAACAGCGGGGAAGAATTTTTTCTTGAATCTGGTGGTACGTGCTACTGTATGGTCTGCCTAATGGGAGAGGGGAGGAGAGAGACTTTAGTTTAGCGTTTAAAGATGCAGCGCAGAAACAAGCCTTTAGGCCCACTGAGTCCGCACCGACCAGCGACACTAACACTATCCAACACACACACACACCAGGGACAATTTACAATGATACCAAGCCAATTAACCTACATACCTGTACATCTTTGGAGTGTGGGAGGAAATCGGAGCTCCCGGGGTAAAACCACGCAGGGAGAACGTACAAACTCCGTACAGACAGCACCCGTAGTCAGGATCGAACCTGGGTCTCCAGCTCTGTAAGGACGCAATTCTACCGCTGCGGCACTGTGCCGTCCATGTCCAGGGTGTAAGCGGTTCTTTATTATGTTGGCTGCTTTCTGGAGGGGGGGGGGGGGGGGAGGGTTGTAGGGATGGGTGGGGAAGAATGTTTTTGCCTGAGGGAATGGTTTGCATTCGCTTTGCTCGGCAATTTTTTGCGTTCTTGGGCAAACAGTTGCTAAGTCGAGCTGTGATGGATGCAAATAAGATGCTATCAATGGTGCATCTGTGCAAATTGGTCCAAGTCATTACAGACAATGGTAATACTATACTAAGGTTTTGCAAAATAGTTTATTTTGCAAAACATAAGCCATAGCTTCCCCATGCAAAGGCACCATTTACAAGGCTATTCCTTAAACGTTAAGTTAATTCTCCTGCCTTCTCATCACAAGATTTATTGACCAGATGCATAGTTTGGCAAAATGTTTAATCAATAATAAATTAGTTGATGCCTAGTTAGGTTTTCCAGGATTGAAATGTTTCTTGTTGGGTTACCAGCTGATAAACTATCAATGGGGAACATTGGCACCTAATGTATTTAAATGCTGTACTTCCCGCAAAACCAAATGAGTTATTCGTTCGAACAAAGAACTGCAGAAGCGGATTTATACCAAAGATGGACACAAAATGTTGGAGTAACTCAACGGGTCAGGCATCATCTCTGGAGAAAAAGGATGGTGGCATTTCAGGTTGCGATCCTAATTCACAGATAGAAGAAGGGTCCACAGTGGAAACGTCGACTGTCATAAGTTCATGTGTTCATAAGTGATTGGAGCAGAATTAGGCCATTTGGCCCATCAAGTCTACTCCGCCATTCAATCTTGGCTTACCTATCTTTCCCCCTTAACCCCATTCTTCTGCCATCCCATAGCCCCTGATACCAGTACTAATCAAGAATCTATCTATCTCTGCCTTAAAAATATCCATTGACTTGGCCTCCGCAACCTTCTGGCCGACACAGCCTTTTCTCCAGAGATGCTGCCTGACCTGTTGAGTTATTCCAGCACTTTGTGTCTATATTTTAAGTTATTCTTTAACCATTTAGGTCTGATAAACCCCTTAAGCTGACTGGTTTTATTTGTTTAAACTTGTAAAAAAAACAACTGAAAATAGTGCTCACAATCAATGAATACCATCAGTGAAATCAAGGGGCATCAAGCAGCCAAAGGCAAAATACTGTGCATGTTAGGAAAATTAAATTTCCTCTTCTAAAGTTTTAAAGTCGTACAGTACAGAAATGGGCCCTTTGATCCAACTTGTCCACACCGACCAAGATGACCAATCTATGCTTGTCCCATTTGTCTGCATTCAGCCCATATCTCTCTAAACCTTTCCTATCCACGAACCTGTCCAAATATCCTTTATATGTTATTGTATCTGCATCAACTATTTCCTTTAGTAACTCGTTACATATACCCACTATCCCCTGTGTGAAAAAGTTGCCTCTCGGATCCCTATTAAATCTTTCCTCTCTTACCTTAAACCTATGTTCTCTATATCTTGATCCCCCTATCTATGGGAAAAAGATTCCCAGGTGCATATGCCCTATCTTTTCTCCTCATGATTTTATACACCTCTAAAGTATCACCCCTCAGCCTCCTGTGTTCCAGGCAATAAAGCCCTAACCTCTCCTGAGAGCTCAGGCCCTCGGGTCCTGACAGCTACAAGCACTATTGCTGTTCACTAGGACCCTTTGGTTCCTTCCAATTTTTCAATCTGATTCCCACCATGTTTGTCTTGTGATCTCCACTTCCTGACAGAAGGAATTATTCGTTGGAGCACAGGAAATTCCCTCTCTTTCAGTCAACTGAACCATTCCACCAACATTCCACCAAGCGGCACGGTGGCGCAGCGGTAGAGTTGCTGCCTTACAGCGAATGCAGCGCCGGAGACCTGAGTCCGATCCCGACTACGGGTGCTGTCTGTACGGAGTTTGTACGTTCTCCCCGTGACCCGCGTGGGTTTTCTCCGAGATCATCGGTTTCCTCCCACACGCCAACGACGTGCAGTGTTTGTAGGTTAATTGGCTTGGTAAATGTAAAATTTGTCCCTAGTGTGTGTAGGATAGTGTTAAACTGCGGGGATCGCTGGTCCGCGCGGACCCGGTGGGTCACAGGGCCTGTTTCCGCGCTGTATCTCTGAACTAAACTAAACTAAACTAAACTACAGATCAGCCCTGAACTACCATCTATCTCATTGGAGAACCCTGGACTATCTTTGATGGGACTTTACTGGCTTTCTCTTGAAATAACGTTATTCACGTTATTCCCTTCATCGTGTATCTGTACACTGCGGATGGCTCAATTGTAATCAAGTATTGTATTTCCACTGACTGGTTAGCACGCAACAAAAGCTTTTCACTGTACCTCAGCTCACAATTAATTAGACTCAACTCAACTCAAAGGTAGATTGAGTGAGCAGTTTGGTCCATACCACCCATCCAGTCCACAGGTGTATCATTTCCCTGAATCCTCCCTGTGCTCATTGTTCACCCCGTTAATTATCTCCCCGGTACTATCACCCCTTACCTTCCAACTATGATCCTAACTCTCCTATACTGTCTCCACTCCCACCTTCCCTAACCAGGCCAGCCTTCAGCCAACACTCGTAGAAACATAGAAAATAGGTGCAGGTGTAGGCCATTTGGCCCTTTGAGCCTGCACCGCCATTCAATTTGATCATGGCTGATCATCCAACTCAGTATCCTGTACCTGCCTTCTCTCCATACCCCTAATCCCCTTAGCCACAAGAGCCACATCTAACTCCCTGTTAAATATAGCCAATGAACTGGCCTCAACTACCTTCCGTGGCAGAGAATTCCAGAGATTCACCACTCTCTGTGTGAGAAATGTTTTTCTCATCTCGGTCCCAAAAGACTTCCCCCTTATCCTTAAACCGTGACCCCTTGTTCTGGACTTCCCCAACATCGGAAAACAATCTTCCTGCATCTAGCCTGTCCAACCTCTTAAGAATTTTGTAAGTTTCTATAAGATCCCCCCTCAATCTTCTAAATTCTAGCAAATACATGTGGCGTCTATCCAGTCTTTCTTCATATGAAAGTCCTGACATCCCAGGAATCACTCACAGCCCCTTTGGTTCCTTCCCACCACAGTTGTCTTGTGATCTCCACCTCCCGACAGAAGGAATTAGTCCCTGGAGCACAGGGGGCTGAGGGGTGATCCGACAGAGGTGTATAAAATCCCGAGGGGAATAGCTTGGGTGAATGCACAGGGTATTTCCCAAGGTTTTTTTCCCAGGTTTCACACAAAGGGTGGTGGGTGTGTGGAACATGCGGAAGTTGGTGCTGGGACTATCCCTTAAGAAGCAGTTAGACAAGTATGAATGGATGATTGAATGAATGAATGATTGATTGAATTAATGAATGAATGAATAAATTTATTGGCCAAGTATTCACATACAAGGAATTTGCCTTGGCGCTCCGCCCGCAAGTAACAACACGACATACAGTAACAATTAAGGATGACACATAAAACATTCAACATTAATAATGAAACATGTATAATTTAAACATGTGAATGAAATAAAATACCAGAGCAAAAAGAGGCTGCAGACTTTTGGTTATTGAGTAGAGCTACAACTCGTGGAAAAAAAGTTATTTTTATGTCTGGCTGTGGCGGCTTTGACAGTGCGGAGTCGCCTTCCAGAGCGAAGTGCTTCAAAGAGTTTGTGGTCAGGGTGAGATGGATCAGAGATAATCTTGCCCACTCGCTTCCTGGCCCTTGCAGTGTACAGTTCGTCAATGGGGGGAAGGTTGCGGCCAACAACCTTCTCAGCTGATCAGACGATTCACTGCAGCCTCCAAATGTCGTGCATGGTACATGGATAGGATAGGTTTGGAGGGATATGGACCAAATGCTGGCAGGTGGGACTAGTGCAGCTGGGACATGTTGACCGGTGTGGGCAAGTTGGGCGGAAGGGCCTATTTCCACACTGTATCACTCTATGACTCTAGGCTGGGGGAATCAAGAACAAGGGGGCATGTGTTTAAGGTGAGAGAGGAAAGATTTAATAGGGATCTGAGGAGCAACCATTTCACACAGGGGATAGTGGGTATATGGAACGAGTTGCTAATGGACGTAGTTGAGGCAGGTACGAGTGCAGAATAATCCATCTTGGCTGCCTGCATAAAGCCTATTCTACCTGTGACAAAGGTCTAATAGAGCTCAAACGAACAAGTGCAGGTCCTTACACCCGCTTTCAGGTACATTACACAACCTTGGCCATGAAATCACATCAATTGTACGACACAGATGGTGTTAATCAGACCAATATGTCCACGCCGGCTGAAACCAAGCTATTAAGTCTGAAGAAGGTTCTCGACCCGAAATGTCACCCATTCCTTCCATCCAGAGATGCTGCCTGTCCCACTGGCTTCGATAAAATTGTAAATAGTCCCCAGCGTGCAGGATAATGCTATTACATGGTTGATAGACACAAAAATGCTGGAGTGACTCAGTGGGACAGGCAGCATCTCTGAACAGAAGTAATGGGTGATGTTTTCGGGTCGATACCCTTCTTCAGCCCCTTCTTCTTGGCCCGAAAACGTCACCCATTCCTCATCTCTCCAGAGATGCTGCCTGTCCCGCAGAGTTACTCCAGCATGTTGTGACTATCTTCGGTTTATACCAGCACCTGCCATTCCTTCCTGCACTACTCAGACTAATCCCACTTCTCAGCCTTTGACCGAGGCCCTGCAGACCACGCCTTCCCCTGTGCCATGAGGTAGCTGTGCAGATAGGTGCAGTGTGGGGAGAAGAGACAATAGACAATAGGTGCAGGAGCAGGCTATTCGGCCCTTAGAGCCAGCACCGCCATTCAATGTGATCATGGCTGATCATCCACAATCAGTACCCGGTTCCTGCCTTCGTCCCATATCCCCTGACTCCGCTATCTTTAAGAGCCCTATCAAGCTCTCTCTTAAAAGTATCCAGAGAACCGGCCTCCACCGCCCTCTGAGGCAGAGAATTCCACAGACTCACAACTCCCTGTGTGAAAAAATGTTTCCTCGTCACCGTTCAAAATGCCTTACCTCTTATTCTTAAACTGACTCCCCCAACATCGGGAACATGTTTCCTGCCTCTAGCGTGTCCAATCCCTTAATAATCGTATAAGGCCTTGTCGTTTCCACCTACCAGGGATATTACTGGCCTTGGGCAGGTGCAGGCTGTAATGAGATTGAAATCAGTAGGGTACAAGATGCCGAAATTGCTGTCACGCCCCAGATCTCCATGGTACAATTTGTGTCACATCTTTGCAGGCCGCTCAGACGAGAGACACCGGTTGAGAGAGAGAGAGAGAGAGCGGGGGCCTTCCTTTAACTAGCTACTTCGACCGGGGACCGGCCCACCATCTGTGTGCCCTCCGTTGGAATCTTCTCGGCTGACAAGCACCTTGTTCTCTTCTTATTAGAACAATCATCAAGGACCCATGGTTCAAAGAGAAGGAGCGGCGAGGGACTCTCCGGGAACAGCAAACCATCTGTGGGGCTTTTTGAGTTATGTGTGTGTGGCAGTGGGCAGTTCGGTTCCGAATTCCTGACAGGGGGACGCGGGCCAATGTTTCCCTCTCCTATGCTTCCTCACGCTGCCACCATCCCCCTTTTAATCACATTACTCACATCGCAGGCCGGCTGAAATGCAAGCGGTAAAAAGAATATTCGCTATTACGGATTTACTCCTAGCCAAGCACAAACTTTTTAGAGTGGGGGACGGCAGCTCTGTTAAGGTGCAGGGCACAAAAAACTGGAGTAACTCGGCCGGTCGGGCAGCATCTGTGGAGAAAAGGAATCGGTGACATTTAGAAGGATGAGAGGGAATCCTATTGAAACATATAAGATTATTAAAGGGATTGGACACGCTAGAGACAGGAAACATGTTCCCGATATTTGGGGAGTCCAGACCAGGGGCTACAGTTGAAGAATAAGGGGTAGGCCATTTAGAACGGAGATGAGGAAAAACTTATTCACCCAGAGATTTGTGAATCTGTGGAATTCTCTGCCTCTGAAGGCAGTGGAGGCCAATTCTCTGGATGCTTTCAAGAGAGAGTTTGATAGGGCTCTTAAAGATAGCGGAGTCAAGGGATATGGGGAGAAGGCAGGAACGGGATACTGTGGATGATCATATTGAATGGCGGTGCTGGCTCGAAGGGCCGAATGGCCTACTCCTGCACCTATTGTCTATTGTGTATTCTCTATTGAGACCCTTCAGCAGACTTCAGTCTCCAGCCTGAAGAAGGGTCTCGACCCGAAACATCACCTGTTTCTTCTCTCCAGGGATGCTGCCCGACCCGCTGAGTTTTATTCTCCATTTTGTGTCCGACTTCAGTTTAAACCAGCGTCTGCAGTTCTATTCCCTCCGCGTTGCGTTGTGTTCAAGATTCAAACATGGGTTTTTTAGTGTTACAAAAATGATCAATGGAAAACCTGGAAGTTTCGTTTCGGTGTCAGAGTGCTCATCTCGAACAGCAACATTAGATTTTTATCAGATATTTTCATCTGATAAAAATCTGATGAAAATATCTGCAACAAATAAAGCGGCTTGTACAAAGGAGTTATTATATAACAATGCCACCTTGTTAATGCATGATTTACAGCAGGTACTTGCCCTGGGCTAATGCTGTTCTATTTTCAGTATTTGGGTTGCACTTTAAACAGTTCACCTGCACTGCTTTTATGTATTATACACCACGGAAGACTCACCACCGTGGTCCAGTGCGCTGCAGGTAGGTAGGTCTTCACATTTCATTCCCTTCCCCGTTAACTCACTCTCATGGCTAAAACACATCGCGAGCGGCTCAGGTCCATCCCGAATGGCGACGGAGTGAACGTCTCGCATACAGGACAACCTGCGCGGCGTTACCTCCAGATGGGAGGAGGGGTGCACCCTCTGGTCCATGGAGGATGCAAATTGCTAACTTCTTAGCTTGTCACCGGGAGACGGGAGTTGAGCGTTTGCCATCCAGCCCTTGGGTTAGTAGTCTGGTTTTCATTGAGATGATCATGGTTGCATTGGGTCATACGTTCAGAAGTTCACGTGAGAGGAGCAGAATTAGGCCATTCGGCCCATCAATTTCCTTCCTGGGATAAATAAAGTTCTATTGTATCGTAAGTCTACTCCGCCATTCAATCGTGGCTGATCTATCTCTCCCTCCTGCCTTCTCCCCATGACCCCTGACACCGGTACTAATCAAGAATCTATCTATCTCTGCCTTAAAACTGACTTGGCCTCCACAGCCTTCTGTGGCAATGGATTTCACAGATTCACCACCCTCTGACTGAAGAAACAACTCCTCATCTCCTTCCTAAAGGAACGTCCTTTAATTCTGAGGCTATGGCCTCTAGTCCGTGACGTTCCCACTCGTGGAAACATCCTCTCCACATCCACTCTATCCCAATCTAATTGGGGTTTGCTTTGGCACTAAATGCTGTCGAGGCTCTGAGCTGCTTTCTCTCTATCCAACTACAGGAACATCAGGATAAGAACACCTTCAGAAGAGGAATTTTCTTCCCGACATCA
This sequence comes from Raja brachyura, assembly GCA_963514005.1. The sequence goes on from OY740789.1 coordinate 15,079,279, forward strand.
CTGTGCTCCTCATCAAGAGGCTATTGCGGTGTGAGATGTAGTTGGAGAAGAACCCGGTTTAAACCAATCCAAAGATAGACGCAAAGTGTTGGAGTAACTCAGCATCTGTGGAGAAAAAGAATGGGTGATGTTTAGGGTTGGGTCAGTCCAAAGAAGGGTCCCAACCTGAAACGCCATCCATCCTTTTTCTCCGGAGATGCTGCCTGTCCCGCTGAGTTACTCCAACACTGTGTCTATTTAGTTACTCATCCTCAGGAGATGATGAGCAGCTTTCTTGAACCTCTGTAGCCCTTGCGGTGCGGGTACACGCACAATGCTATTAAGGAGAGTGTTCCACAGTCTCGACCAAGTTATGGTGAAGTTGCAGTGATAAATTTGAAAGTCAAGGTGACTCATAAGGCAACTTTCAGATGGTGGTGTGGCTATACCTTTGGTGCCCTGCTCCTTCTAGCTGGTCGATTTCGGGAGATTGGAAGATCTGCTTAAGGAGTCATAGTGAGGTGCGTCTCATAGATGCTACAAGCTGTTGTTAATGTGTGTTGGTGGTAAAGGGAGCGAATTCTTATGGATGGGGCTATCGAACAGGCTGCTATGTCCTATATGTGGCTGAATGGGAAATATGTGGTTGAATGGGAGATGCCAGAGAGTAATGGTGGATGGCTGTTTGTCAGGTTGGAAGCCGGTGACCAGTGGGGTGCCTCAGGGATCTGTGTTGGGTCCACTGTTGTTTGTCATGTACATCAATGATCTAGATGATGGGGTGGAAAATTGGATAAGTAAGTATGCAGATGATACTAAGGTAGGTGGTGTTGTGGATAATGAAGTAGATTTTCAAATTCTACAGAGATATTTGGGCCATTTGGAAGAGTGGGCTGAAAGATGACAGATGGAGTTTAATGCTGATAAGTGTGAGATGCTACATCTTGGTAGGACAAATCAAAATAGGACGTACATGGTAAATGGTAGGGAATTGAGGAATGCTGTGGAACAGAGGGATCTAGGAATAACTGTGCATAGTTCCCTGAAGGTGGAATCGCATGTAGATAGGGTGGTAAAGAAAGCTTTTGGTGTGCTGGCCTTTATAAATCAGAGCATTGAATATAGGAGTAGGGAAGTAATGTTAAAATTGTACAAGGCATTGGTGAGACCAATTCTGGAGTATGGTGTACAATTTTGGTCACCTAATTATATTGAATTTGAATTGAATTGAATTGAATTAAATGCCTTTATTGTCATTCAGACCTTTCAGTCTGAACGAAATTTCGTGCCTGCAGTCATACATATATAAAAATAACAATACCATACAATAAACACAAAATTAACATCTACCACAGTGAGTTCACCAAACACCTCCTCACTGTGGTGGAAGGCAAAAGTCTTAGGGTCTCTGTCTTTCTCCCCTCCTTATTCTCCCTCTGCGCTGAGGGGATCCAGGCCGCCGCCACCGCTGACGCCGGAACGCCGGAACACCGCCACAGGGCCCGCCGCCGGAACGTCGCTGGAGCACCGCAGCTCCCGAAAGCCAGGCCGCCGCTGGAGCACCGCAGCTCCCGAAAGCCAGGCCGCCGCTGGAGCACCGCAGCTCCCGAAACCCAGGTCGCCGCTGGAGCACCGCAGCTCCCGAAACCCAAGCCGCCGCTGGAGCACCGCAGCTCCCGAAAGCCAGGCCACCGCTGGAGCACCGCAGCTCCCGAATGCCAGGCCGCCGCTGGAGCACCGCAGCTCCCGAAAGCCAGGCCGCCGCTGGAGCACCGCAGCTCCCGAAAGCCAGGCCGCCGCTGGAGCACCGCAGCTCCCGAAAGCCAGGCCACCGCTGGAGCACCGCAGCTCCCGAAACCCAGGCCACCGCTGGAGCACCGCAGCTCCCGAAACCCAGGTCGCCGCTGGAGCACCGCAGCTCCCGAAACCCAAGCCGCCGCTGGAGCACCGCAGCTCCCGAAACCCAGGCCGCCGCTGGAGCACCACAGCTCAGAGGGAGCCAGGCCGCCGCTGGAGCACCGCAGCTCCCGAAACCCAGGCCGACGCTGGAGCCTTATAGGAAGGATGTCAACAAAATAGAGAGAGTACAGAGGAGATTTACTAAAATGTTGCCTGGGTTCCAGCAACTAAGTTACAGAGAAAGGTTGAACAAGTTAGATTTTTATTCTTTGGAGTGCAGAAGGTTAAGGGGGGACTTGATTGAGATCTTTAAAATGATGAAAGGGATAGACAGAGTTGACGTGGATAAGCTTTTCCCGTTGAGGGTAGGGAAGATTCAAACAAGAGGGCATGACATGAGAATTAACGGACAGAAGTTTAGGGGTAACATGAGGGGGAACTTCTTTACTCAGAGAGTGGTGGCTGTGTGGAATGAGCTTCCAGCAGAAGTGGTGGAGGCAGGATCGATTTTAACATTTAAAAGTAAAGTGGATAGGTATATGGATGGGAAGGGAATGGAGGGGTATGGTCTGAGTGCAGGTAGACTAGGGGAAAATAAATGTTTGGAACGGACTGGAAGGGCCGAGAGGGCCTGTTTCCGTGCTGTAATTGTTATATGGTTATATGGTTATATGTGTCGAGCTTTTTGAGTGCTACAGAAGTCGCACTGATTTAGTAAAACTTGTTAGGCAAAGACCATCTTCTTGATAGAATGGAGTAGCTGGGATTTACTCTGGAATTTAGAAGGATGAGAGGGAACATTTTTGAAACATATGACTATTAAGGGATTGGACACGCTAGAGGCAGGAAACATGTTCCCAATGTTGGGGCAATCCAGAACCAGGGGGTCCCAGTTTACGAATAAAGGGTAGGCCATTTAGAATGGAGATGATAAATACTTTTTCACCAAGAGAAATGTGAATCTGTGGAATTCTCTGCCTCAGAAGGCAGTGGAGGCCAATTCTCTGGATGCTTTCAAGAGTGAGTTAGATAGAGCTCTTAAAGATAGCGGAGTCAAGGGATATGGGGAGAAGGCAGGTACAAGGTATTGAATGTGGATGATCAGCTATGATCACATTGAATGGTGGTGCTGGCTCAAAGGGCCGAATGGCCTACTCCTGCACCTGTTGTCTATTGTCTAAATTGTTAAAATATATGCATTTGATTCAATTCAATGGGCAATTCAATGATACTTTATTGTTGCATGTACCTAGGTTCAGTGAAATGCTTTGTTTTGTGTTCAGCTCGGTAAAATCATACAGTGGACCTCACCTGGGCAGTACACAAAGTTGCTGACAAGGTTACAAAACGTTAGTCGAACAGTCTTATCTTCTGATCGCAGTGATGAACCAGGCCTTCCACCGCACCTGGCAACAGCCCCCCCCCCACAAAGCCCCCCCTTTGTTCTCAGCGGCCCTGCTGCGGGACTCCCAACGTTCATGGTGCCCCCCACCCACCCCCCTCCACGAGTTACTCTTGGCAGCCCACCTCACTCTTGGCGTCGCGGGTCACTCCTTCATTGCCACTGACTCCAAATCCTGGAACTTTCTTTAGAACCATAGAAATATAGAAAATAGGTGCCGGAGTAGGCCATTCATGCCTTCGAGCCTGCACCACCATTCAAAACTGGTACCCTGTTCCTGCTTTCTTCCCATATCCCTGATTCCGTTAGCTCTAAGAGCTATATCTAACTCTCCCTTGAAAACATCCAGTGAATTGGCCTCAACTGCTTTCCACAGATTCACAACTCTCTGGGTGAAAACGTTTTTCCTCATCTCTGTCCTAAACGGCCTACCTTTTACTCTTAAACTGTGTGATCCCTGCTTCTGGACTCCCCCAACACCAGGAACATTTTTCCTGCATCTAGCCTGTCCAATCCCTTAAGAATGTTTAAATGTTTCTATGAGATTCCCTTTCATCCTTCTAAATTACAGTGAGTATAAGCCCAGTAAATCTGTTCTCTCAGCATATGACAGTTCCGCCATCCCGGGAATTAACCTCGTGAACCTACGCTGCACTCGCTCAACAGCAAGAATGTCCTTCCTCAAATTAGGAGACCAAAACTGCACACAATATTCCAGGTGTGGTCTCACCAGGGCCCTGTACAACTGCAGTAGGACCTCCTTGCTACTATCCTCAAATAGTCTCGCTATGAAGGCCAATGTGCCATTTGCTTTCTTCACTGCGTGCTGTACCTTTATTATGAGACTAGAAAGTCAGAAATAAAACATAGGTGAATGTTAGGGTGAATTGTGATCAATAATCCCGGCTGTTTTTCTTCCTTGCTGGTATTGACTGTTGCGCAGTACTGACTTGTGGCAAGCCCCTTGGAATATCAGGAGACGAGACATTCTCCACAAGGTAGCAGTCTGACCTTCTGCTGTGAGGTTGCCAAGATCTGAAACAGGCCCTTCAGCCCATCACACCAATGCCGACCTGCTTGCTAATCCCATTTGCCCGTGTTAGGATCGCATCATGCTACACCTTGCCTATTTAAGTGCCCGTCAAAACGGCTCTTAAACATCGCAATTATTCTTGATTCCACCAGAGTTGGGGAATCAAGAACCAGAGGACATAGGTTTAAGGTGAAAGAAGAATGATTTAAAATAAAGCTGAGGAGCAACAGAGGGTGGTGGGTATACGGAACGAGCTGCTAGAGGCAGGTACAAGAACAACATTTAAAAGACATTTGGACTGGTACATAGATAGGAAAAGTTTAGAGGGATATCGGCCAGGCACAGGCAGGTGGGACTTACGTAGATGGGGCATCTTGGTCGTCATGGACAAGTTGGGCCAAAAGGCCTCTTTCCATGCTGTTTGACTATGACTCGTTGACTCTTCCTCTGACAGCACTTTCCAGGCATTAACCACTCTCTGTGTAAAATACCTCCTTACCCCCTATAATCCCATTTAAATCCCCTGCATCTTCCCTAAAACTATGCTTTCGTGTTTTTGATAGTATTACCCTGGAGGGGGGGGGGGGGGGGGTTAAGGAAATTCAGGAAGTCGCCTCAGAACTATTCACAACATCAAATGGTGAATGGTCTTCAACCTGAAACATTAACCCTGCTTCTCTTTCCGCAGATGCTGCCTGACCTGCTGAGCATTTGGTCTATTTTCTGTTTATATTGTGAAAATATCCTCCCTGTAGAAAATACAGTAATGGAAGAGGGAGAGGTCACCTTCACCAACAGTTAGTTTAGTTTAGTTTAGAGATACAGCGCGGAAACAGGTCCTTCGGCCTGCCGAGTCCGCGCCGAACAGCGATCCCCGCACATTAACACCATCCCTACACACACTAGAGATAATTGACATTTTAAACAAGCCAATTAACCTACAAACCTGTACGTCTTTGGAGAGTGGGAGGAAGCCGAAGATCTCGGAGAAAACCCACGCAGGTCATGGCGAAAACGTACAAACTCCGTATAGACAGCGCCCGTAGTCGGGATCGAGCCCGGGTCTCCGGCGCTGCATCACTGTAAGGCAGCAACTCTACCGCTGAACCATCGTGCCGGAAGAGGGAGACTTATCCTCACCCACAGTTAGTTAAACGGCACTAAACATTGTTCTTCACCTTAGCTCATGAACAAGTGAAGCTAGCAATCACCTTGCCTCATGAACAAGTGGAAACAAAAAGTTACATTGACCCACATAAAAGGGAAGTTTGAACTAAAACAACTTGGTCCAACAGTTTCCGTTTAATATTTGAGGAAGCCTTAACTGTTGAGAGACGGGTAGAAACACGAAGGTTCAGGGACAAATTCCAGAGCTTAATGTGTGGTTGCCAATAGTGACCTGATTAAAGAAAATGAGTGCACGCTGGAGGTCAAAATCAGAGAAATGCCTCACAGGCCTGAAAAGGTTATAGTGATAGGAGGGACCTGAAAACAGGTGGGAAAGTTAAAAATACATTGTTTTTTTGGAGCGAGTGACAATGTAGGGCAATGAGTACAAGGGGTGAGGGTTGAACAGGACTTGTTATGAGTTGAGATCCAGCCAACAGATTTGCAGATGAATGAGTCGCTCTTGGAAGGTGGAAACCGGGGGGGAGGGGGTGGGGTCAGGAGCCAGGAACAGGTTTGAAATTTGGGGGAAAAAGGGTGCAGAGAGGACTGGGAAATGTGGGTGCAGAGGGAGGGAGGGAAATGGGAGGAGAGAGGCTGGGTATGCAGGAGATACAGTGGGAGGTTGTGATAGGGAGAGGGAACGAGCGAACAGGAACGGGTGACGTTTCGGTGAAGGTGTTATGGGAGGAAAAAGGAGTACGAGACGAGTGAAGGTCTGAGTGGGTCAGAGAGTGTGTTTTTTTTTTAGAGAAACGGTGCAAAAAAGGCGCTTACATAGAAACATAGAAAATAGGTGCAGGAGTAGGCCATTCGGCCCATCGAGCCTGCACCGCTATTCAATTTGGTCATGGCTGATCAACCAACTCAGTATCCCGTACCTGCCTTCTCTCCATACCCCCTGATCCCTCTAGCCACAAGGGCCACATCTAACTCCCTCTTAAATATAGCCAATGAACTGGCCTCAACTACCTTCGGTGGCAGAGAATTCCAGTGGCTCACCACTCTCTGTGTGAAAAATGGTTTTCTCATCTCGGTCTTAAAAGATTTCCCCCTTATCCTTAAACTGTGACCCCTTGTTCTGGACTTCCCCAACATCGGGAACAATCTTCCTGCATCTAGCCTGCCCAACCCCTTAAGAATTTTGTAAGTTTCTATAAGATCCCCCCTCAATCTTCTAAATTCTAGCTAGTACAAGCCGAGTCTATCCAGTCTTTCTTCATATGAAAGTCCTGCCATCCCAGGAATCAGTCTTAAGGCCATCGAGCCCACAATGAGCAGCGATCCCTGCTGATTAACACTATCCTACATACACTATGGGCAATTTTTACATTTACACCAAGCCAATTAACCTACAAGCCTGTACGTCTTTGGAGTGTGGGAGGAAATCGAAGATCTCGGAAAAAGCCCATGTAGGTCACGGGGAGAACGTACAAACCCGGGTCTCTGGCACTGAAAGGCAGCAACTCTACCGCTGCACCACCGCCCGATAATCTGTTCAAGAAGAAACATCCTATTTGCTCCCTTGTTTTGCAAGTTGCTACAAGGGCTTAGCTACAAACTGTATTCCCCAGTGCAGTGTAAAGTCATCTGTGGGCATCACCTCTGCTTGTCCATAAAGCCAGGTGCATGTTTGATATGATTTCCACGGCGGTGAAACCAAGGCTGCAAGTGATAGGGTACAAGGGCAAATCCCAAATCTCACCCTTTTTCTCCAGGAATCGAGGACCAGAAGACACAGGTTCAAGGTGAAGGGTGAAAGATTTAAAAGGAATCCAAGGAGTAACTTTTTCACACAGGGGGTGGTGGGTGTATGGAACGAGCTGCCAGAGGAGGTAATTGAGGCTGGGACTATCCCATCATTTAAGAAAGAGTTGGACAGGTACATGGATAGGACAGGTTTGGAGGGTTATGGACCAAGCGCAGGCAGGTGGGACTAAGGTAGCTGGGACATTGTTGGCCGAAGTGGGCAAATTGGTCCCAAGGGCCTGTTTCCACATTGTTTCACATAGAGTGACTCTATGACTAGATGGTGCCTATCTCGTTGAGTTACTCCAGCACTATTTGCCTATCATCACTTCAAGTGTGGTAACATCAGTGGGAATTGCTGGATTAGTTGGGGAGTATGTTTCTTTGTTCCAGAAGGCATGTAACCTTCCGCTATGCTGAAGTAACCATTTAGATACTCCTTCCGACATCAGCTGGAGGTGAAGTACATACTCCGTGTACAACTTTGGACAGGTTATGATCCAAATACCCGATGGGGAACTGGAGCGAGGGAGGCTGCACTGACTCCCTGAACAGGAACATGTCCTCACATTTTTCACTCCCCTTCATCCTGCTGAGTCTTGCCAATAAGTCTGTTACCTAATTCCAATCCTCTCCTCTCCAGACCACATTAGTGCCTTCAGGCTTTGCTGGTTTCAGAGCTATTTGATTTGATTCTGGAGTAAATATGTGACGTTCCCATGCATTGAGATGTAAAAATGGATCACTTTGTTCCACTGCATAGGTGTGTATTCACCACCCAGGGGCTCGATCATGGTCTAAAACTTGGCCAATTTGTTGTCTCCAGGCACGGATTATTGCTGCACGATTGTGACCTGGAACAGCTTCTTCCCAACAACCACCAGGCTATTGAACGCTACCAACACCCAACTTAACTCTGAACTACAAACTGCCTTTTTTATTTTTGCACTATTTGCACTATTGTTTTTTGTTTAATTTATTGAACTTATTTTTGTTGTTTATTATGGTATTTACTGAGATAAGGTCCTAAGGTCATAAATGATAGGAGTAGCATAAGGCCATTCGGCCCATCAAGTCTACTCTGCCACTCAATCATGGATGATCTATCTCTCCCACCCAACCCCACTCTGCTGCCTTCTCCCCATAACCTCTGACACTGGTACTAATCAAAAATCTATCTATCTCTGTCTTAAAGATATCCACTGGCTTGGCCTCTACAGCCTTCTGTGGCAAAGAATTCCACAGATTCACTACCCTCTGACTGAAGACATTTCTCCTCATCTCCTTCCTACAAGAACATCCTTTAATTCTGAGGCTATGAGATGACCTGATTGTGGCACCTACTGCTGTGCCGCTGCAAGTAAGAATTTTATTGTTCTGTTTCGGGACATATGGCAATAAAACACTCTCGGTATGAATTGTGATTGTCTGAGTGCAGCAGGTATTTGGCCCGGGTAAGGTATATCTTACGTGCATCCTATCTGATGTTCTAATCCCTCATCATCCATGTCTCTGACTTGGAGAGTACAATATTCATCATGCTCAACATGTGAAGTGTTAGGTTTATTTTCCCATATTTCAGCTATACTTGTTAACCTGTTCATGATTTAGTGTGAGTTTAGTTTTTCTTTGTTTTAGAAATACTAACTGGACTCGGTGGGCCTGTTTCCGCACCGACCAGCAATCCCCGCACACTGACACTATCCTACGCACACTAGGGATAACTTACAATTTTTACCAAGCCTAGATCGGCTTGGAACTCCATACGCCTTTGGAGTGTGGAAGGGAACGGGAGCACCCGGAGAAAACCCACGCAGGTCACGGGGAGAATGTACACACTCCGTTCGTAGACAGCGCTCGTTGTCAGAATCAAACCCGAGTCATTGGCGCTGTATGGTGGCAACTCTACCGCTGCGCCACCGTCCAGATTGGTAACTCCCAGCATTTGTCTCTGTGACTACTGGAACCAGGATTGCAGCCATTGGTAGCACTAAGTGGGATTTGCAGAGCACGCCCGTACTTGGACAACTGCTAACTAATCATCTTTATTATATTCACATTGCTACCAACTGTGATGATGTAGAATATGGCCCTTCAAGAGTCATAAGCTTGTCAAGACGTTAGACACTTATCTCTTATAAGTGTCCACTAGTACCTTCTCTTCAGGGAGATAATACTGGATCGGCCTATTTTCCCTTCTGTAGTCACTTTTCTGCATGGGTTTATTTGTCAATAATCACTGTTTCAAGGGGAGGAAGCCATCTCCTAAGCAAGGAGATGATACTTCCAGCTGATGAAGCAGATTGAACACAGTTGCATTTTTCAAGTAAAACAGAAACATGGAAAATAGATGCAGGAGTAGGCCATTCAGCCCTTCGAGCCAGCACCGCCATTCAATACGATCATGACTGATCATTCGAAAATCAGTATCCCATTCCTGCTTTCTCCCCATATCCCTTGATTCCGTTAGGCCTAATATAATTCTCTCTTGAAAACATCCAGTGAATTGGCCTCCACTGCCTTCTGTGGCAGAGAATTCCACAGAGGATGAAGCATGTTTATGGATAGGATGGGTTTAGAGGCTTATGGGCCCGGCATGAGCAGATGGGACGAGTGTGGGTGGGGCATGTTGATCAACGTGGCAAGTTGGGCAGAAGGGCCTGTTTCCACGCTGTTGACTCTATGACTCTATCCATGACCCATGTTTAAATGTGAGGAGTAATTTCGACAGAGGTTATCATTTACAGAAGACTTCTCAAACGCAAGTACAATATTTACGATACTGGACAAAATGCACCAATGAGTTGCAGATGAGGGCAGGGGCTGAGGAGTGGATTCTGTGCCTTTTACCTGCAGATCCTCAAACTATAGATATACCGTTTTTCTACTGGCTGCATGTACACATCCGTTGCATTGTCCCGCCAACGGAGGGCTCGAGGCCCCAGACCGTGGGCCAACAAAGAAGGGAAGAGACTGAACTTTTGATCGCCTTCCGTCACAGTGGGGAATGTAGGGGAGTCACTGTGGCGGATGTTTATGTTAACATGTATGTTGTGTGTTCCATTGCTTTTTATTGGTATGACTACATGGCAAATTAAATTCCTCGTACGTTGCAAAACATACTTGGCTAGTAAAGTATTATTATGATTATGATTATGATTTGAGACTACTTTGAGAAGGCCAGGTGGATAGCCCGGCTCAACCATGTTAATGTGAACCTTATCACAAACTTGATAAGGTTTCCCAACTGAGGTCATCAATAAGCCTTTTGAGCAGGTTTATTGATTATCCATCACTCGCTCTCTCTCTCTCTCTCTCTCTCTCTGGGCAACATGGCGGTGCAGCGGTAGAGTTGCTGCCTTACAGCGCCCAGAGTCCCGGGTTCGAACCTGACTACGGGAGCTGTCTGTATGGAGTTTGTACGTTCTCCCTGTTCCAGCGTGGATTTTCTCCGGGTGGTCCAGTTTCTTCCCACACTGCAAAGAGTAAATTCTTCCCCGTAGGCAGGTGCTAGTGTGCACGAATCGCTGGTCGGCATGGACACGTGGGCCGAATGGCCTGTTTCCATGCTGTACCTCTAAACTAAACCAAAACTAATCTCTCTCTCACTCTCTCTCCCTCTCCCCCCCCCCCCCTCCCCTCCCTATCTCTCTCTCTCTCTCTCTCTAGCCTTCTCTTTTCAACTCTCCCCCTCTCTCTCTCTGAACAGTAGATGGGGTAAACTGATGCATATTCCAGTCCGGCAGCATTAAACACAGCCTTACTGAAGCGATCGCCTCCTGCTTACATGTACACATTCACTGACTCATCATGAAGGGAGGAGGGTTTGGAGCCAGTGGTTTGACTCATGTGTACGTGCCCAGCCCAGGACTCGTGGAGGTGGTGTTGGGACAGAGGTGATCATTCTTTAATCATCGTTGAAAACATTAACGACGCAGAGGCGCTGGTTTCCGACGGGAACGGTGACGGACGCACCACACATCTCTGTCCTCCAGTTCCTGCGGACTTACGCTGCTGGAAGTGTAGGATTTTGGTGTGTGTGCTTTATCATCATTCCTTACAATGCTACTGTACGACAGTGATCGCAACTTCTACTGAAGTGTGGATGGCTGTTGGCTCGCTAGAAGCTCATCCGCCCTTTGACAGGTCATGTTTTTGATCCTGCTGGGGGTCCACAGCCCCCTCCTCACCTGGCAAACCAGGTGGGGGAGGGTTTAGTCACCGACTATCCGACCATGGAGCAGGTGGCACTGGATTACATGGTACCCATGCCCTGACCTGTTGGGCCGATAACGAATGTCTAGGGATGGAAGGAGGTGCAGTAAAAGCCATGGGGAGGCAGGGGAGATGTACCAAGGTGTGGACTGTAAAAACAGTGAACTGAAGATGCTGGTTAATACATAAAGAAGCACCAATGTAACACACTGCGGAACTGGAGGTACAGGTTTATTAAAAAAAAGCACAAAGTGCTGGAGGAACTGGAATTTCACTGGCATTTCAAAGGATGAGAGGGGATCTTATAGAAACATATAAAATTCTTAAGGGATTGGACAGGCTAGATGCAGGAAAAATGCTGAGGGAGTCCAGAACCAGGGGTCACAGTGTAAGAATAAGAGCTAGGCCATTATGGACTGAGATGAGGATAAACATTTTCACCCAGAGAGTTGTGAATCTGTGGAATTCTCTGCCACAGAAGGCAGGGAAGTCAATTCACTGGAATTTTTCAAGAGACAATCGACAATAGACAATAGACAATAGGTGCAGGAGTAGGTCATTTGGCCCTTTGAGCCAACACCGCCATTCAATGTGATCATGGCTGATCATCCACAATCAGTACCCCCGTTCCTGCCTTCTCCCCATAGCCTCTGACTCTGCTATCTTTAGGAGCCCTATCTAGTTCTCTCTTGAAAGTATCCAGAGAACTGGCCTCCACCGCCCTCTGAGGCAGAGAATTCCACAGACTCACAACTCTCTGTGTGAAAAAGTGTTTCCTCGTCGCCGTTCTAAATGGCCTACCCATTATTCTAAAACTGTGGCCCCTGGTCCTGGATTCCCCCAACATCGGGAACAAGAAAGAGTTAGATTTAGATCTTAGGGCTAACGGAATCAAGGGATATGGGGAGAAAGAGGGAACGGGGTACTGATTTTGGATGATCTGCCTTGATCCTATTGAATGGCGGTGCTGGCTCAAAGGAACTGCACCTATTTTCTATGTTTCTATGTTTCTAACTCAGCGGGTGAGGCAAGAACATCCATGGTAAACTGAAATGCAGGGTCATCTACTTCCCTGTTTCCCTGTATCCAGCAATATCCTACACGCTAGGGACAAATTTAACCCAATTAACCTGTAGACCTGCATGTCTTTGTAGTGTGGGAGGAAACCCGAGCACCTGGAGTGAACCCACGCGGGGAGAACGTACAAACTCCGTACGGACAAGCACCCGTAGTCAGGATCGAACCAGGATCGTTGGCGCTGTAAGGCAGCAACTCTACCACTGCGCCACCGCGGTGAATTTGATGGAGATCCCAGGACACGGAAGATGCGATCCTGCCCTTTGAACTCACGCGTGGCCTCACTGGACATTTAGCTCCTGTGAATGGAGATGAAAGTGTCGCCCAAATGTTGAAACAAAGAACTGCAGATTCTGGTTAATACAGAAAGAAGCACTAATGTAACATGGGGGGGCAGAGCATGAGCCTGTTGTACTGCAGGTGCTGGTTTATTAAAAAAAACACACAAAGTGCTGGAGTAACTCAGCGAGTCAGGCAGCAGGGGGGATTACTCAAAAAGCTGGAGAAACTCAGCGGGTGCAGCAGCATCTAAGGAGCAAAGGAGATAGGCGACGTTTCGGGTCAAGACCCTTCTTCAGACATCTCGGGAGGACATGGGTAGGTGACGTTTCGGGACACGCCCCTTCTTCAGACCATCGACCTGAAAAGTTGCCTATCCATGTTCTCCAGAGATGCCCCCAGCCCACTGAGTTACTCCAGCACTTTGTGCCCTAATGTCTAGCCTAGTGTGGCTTTGTGCTTTAGGCGTGGGTGTCTTTCAGTTGCAAAATTGATTAGATTTCCAGAGCCGAAAAAAAAAAATAGGTTAAGGCAGGTAATTAACTCATTAAGACAGCACAGAAATGTTAGCCCGATTGTCTGCCGACCAGATCCGGCTCCTTCTGAAGTCTGTGCCAATACCAGCAGGAGTCACGCAGAGACGGACCTCTCGGCCTTGAGTTAGTCTCATACAATCCCCTGGGAGAAAGCTCCTCAGAGAGACGGCAGCCAGCCCCCAGCTCCTCCAATGCAAGCACTGACAGGAGACCTCACCCCACTGAACATCGCAAAACACATGTAGGTGCAGTCAACAAACATCAGTCAGGCTCTTGGGTCCAACCCATACACTGAGGACCACCCAGAACTAAATGCTTCAGTGCCAAATTCTGAACAAACCCTCGGGTTTGTTTTAATTGTGGCGTTTCAGCAGCATCTATTTGCGATAAACAGCAAACACTTGGAATACTTAGCAGTTCAGGCAGCTTCTGCGAAGAGCGAGAGAGTTAATGTTCCGAGTTTTGTTTAGTTACGTTTAGAGATACAGCGTGTTAACAGGCCTTTTGGCCCATCGAGTCCATGTCGACCAGCGATTCCCGGACGCTGACATTAACTCACACACACAATGGGGACACTTTTAACAATTATACCAAGCCAATTCATCTACAAATTGTACGTCTTTGGGAACCTGGAATCCCGGAGAAATTTGTACCTTCTCCCATGGGGGAGAACCTGCAAACTCCTCACAGACAACAGCCGTAGTCAGGATTAGCTGACTATATTTAACTATATTACCAGCTATATTTAAGAGGGAGTTAGATGTGGCCCTTGTGGCTAAGGGGATCAGAGGGTATGGAGAGAAGGCAGGTACAGGATACTGAGTTGGATGATCAGCCATGATCATATTGAATGGCGGTGCAGGCTCGAAGGGCCGAATGGCCAACTCCTGCACCTAATTTCTATGTTTCTATGTTTCTATGATTGAACCCGGGTCTCTGGAGCTGGATGGCAGCAACTCTAATTGTTGATAATTGACCTTAAAATCTCAAAATGAAAATAGAAAAAAGCCCTGCAGATACTTGAAATCTACATGAAAAACAGAAATAGTTGTAAACTCTTAGCAGAGCAGGCAGCACCTTTGTTTTCTAGAGATGCTGCCTGACCCGCTGAGTTACTCCAGCTTGAACCATTTTTATTTCCACAGTAGCTTCCTGACCCGCTGAGTGTTTCCAACATTTTCAGCTTTAGTTTCCAACATGGTTCAGTTTAGTTTAGTTTAGTTGCAGCGTGGAATCAGGCCCTTCGGCCCACCAAGTCCACCCCGACCAGCGACCCCCGCACATTAACACTACCCTACACACACTGGGGACAATTTACATTCCCACCAAGCCAATGAACTTGCAAACATGCACGTCTTTGGAGTGTGGGAGGAAACCGAAGATCTTGGAGAAAACGGAGAGAACTTACAAACTCCGTACAGACAGCACCCGTAGTCAGGATCGAACCCGGGTCTCCACCGCTGCAAGCGGTGTAAAGGCAGCAACTCGACCGCTGCGGCACCGGGCCGCCCTCAATACCACTGTGTCGGTGCGTAATGTTTTCGAAGCTTTTTTTCCTCCGCACTATCTACCCTATTTAAGCCTCTCAGAGTTTGAAACACCTCAATGAAATCTTCAATCTGGATCCTTTGTTCTAAAGAAAACAACCTTTAAACTAAATGACTGGGCAGCGGCAAACTTCTCAACCCCCTCCCCCCCGCCCCACATCCACTGGGGAATGAGCAGGCAACCCCTATACCCCCATTATGATCAATTCCCTCAACCCCCAGCTGGATTCAGGTGTGTACTTCAAACGGCAGCTGAGAGATGGGTTGTTGGTCAATTGCAGCAGGGGAATGTTTCATGAAGAGATCAGAGGAGTGCTGTTGCACACGTGACAACCAACGCGTGCACAGTTGCAGTTCAACCTGCAGCACTCTGACGCCTTCAGTCTGCTCCTCCCCCCAACGTCAGTTCATAAAATCAGAAGTGATAGCAGCAGAATTAGGCCATTCGGACAGACAAGTCTACCCCGCCATTCAATCATGGCTGACCCATCTCTCCCTCCTTGCCGAACCTCCTGCCTTCTCCCCATCACCCTTGACACCCGTACTAATCAAGAATCTACCCATCTCTGCTTTAAAAATATCCATTGATTTGACCTCAGCAGCCTTCTGAATTCTGGAGAATTCCACGATTCACCAGTAAATGTAAATTGTCCCCAGTGTGTGTAGGGTAGTGTTAATGTGCGGGGATCGCTGTTAGGAGTGGACTTGGTGGGCTGAAGGGCCTATTTCCACGCTGTGTCTATAAACTAAACTAAACTAAACTAATTTAGTCAAAGGAATTCCTCCTCATCTCCTTCCGAAAGGAACGTCCTTCAATTCTGAGGCTCTGACCTCTGGTCCTGAGGCACACAACAAAAACAATTTTGATTGAAAAGGTTTTCCCTGGTTGAATGACCTCTTCCACAGCCAACAATGGACCATTGTGGGCTCCACCTTTCCTGAGTTGTCGGTTGTGACTCTGATTTGTTCTGTACCTTTTCATGCCTCTAGTTTCCCCCTCCCCCCCCCCCCGACTCTCAGTCCGAAGAAGGTCTCGACCTGAAACGTAATCTAGTCCTTTTCTCCAGAGATGCTGCCAGACCCGCTGACATGCTCATAAGCTCATAAGGCCATAAGTGAAAGGAGTAGAATTAGGCCAGTCTACGCCGTCATTCAATCATGGCTGATCTACCTCTCCCTCCTAACCCCATTCTCCTGCCTTCTCCCCATATCCTCTGACACCCATACTAATCAAGAATCTATCTATCTCTGCCTTAAAAAAATCCACAGACTTGAATTCCACAGCCTTCTGTGCCAAAGAATTCCACAGATTCACCACCCTCTGACTAAATAAAATTCTCCTCATCTCCTTAGAAACATACAAACATAGCTTTTTCCCCTATATCCCTTGATTCCATTAGCCCTAAGAGCTATATCTCTTGAAAACATCCAGTGAATTGGCCTCCACTACCTTCTGTGGCGGAGAATTCCACAGATTCATAACTCTCTGGGTGAAAAAGTATTTCCTCATCTCAGTCCTTATCCTTCCTAAAATAATGTATTTTAATTCTCAGACTATGGCCTCTGGTCCCAGACTCTCCCATTAGTGGAAGCATCCTCTCCACATCCACTCTATCCAAGCCTTTCACTATTCGGTATGTGAATGGCAGTGCTGGCTCGAAGGGTCGAATGGCCTACTCATGCACCTATTGCCTATTGCCTATTGTCTATAATACAACATGGATCTCAGAATTATTTGATTATGGTCTTGGTATCCTACGTTTTCTGACACCCTTGGATCAAACTGGAGCCCACCTCAAAATAGAAAGAGACCAGAGCGCTAGAGATCCTGACTACGGATGTTGTCTGTACGGAGTTTGTATATTCTCCCCATGACCTGCGTGGGTTTTCTCCAAGATCTTCCAAGGTTTCCTCCCGCACTCCATGGAAGTACAGGCTTTGTTGGTTAATTAGCTTGGTATAAATGTAAAATTATCCCCAGTGTGTGTTAATATGTGGGGACCGTTGGTCGGAGCGGACTCGGTGGGCCGCAGAGCCTGTTTCAACACACTGTATCTCAAAACTGCACTAAACTAAACTTTTTCGTCAGAGATATGGAGATGGCTTGTTGAAGAGCAGAAAAAATACACTTAAGAAATTGCCACACAGGTAGTTCAAATGAAAACCTTCGGCAGGAGAATTAGACAAGTCGTTTTAATCACCTCTCTCCAGCTCACCCACTAATGAAATCTAAGCATTCATTTATACTGCATAATTGTATGGCCTCTGACCATGTAACAGACTCACTTGTTAGGGCACACACTTGTGTGGAATGTTTGGCACAGCTTTGTACTAATGTCTCGAGGGGAGTCGATAGCAGATGCTGACACGTATGAGGAGTGTGGGACTTTTATTACTGGCCAAGTTAGGATAAGGAAAACAAGGACTCGAAGGTCCTAAGTACAAAACCTGTATCAACAACTATTTATCCAGTAACCCCTGGCAACAGACATTTTGGTGTGGGTCCCGAACATGGCCAAACTTGATAGGGAGAGGCATCAAAGTGCGCCTGCATATCGCACATTCAAGAAAACACCTTTAGATGCTAATGAATTAACATGACCACCCCAGAATTCAAAGCAACTGAGTACTGCACACACAAGCAAAAGGTACAATATGCTAAACAAAGTCTAGACATCCCACTCATTCACCCCTTCAATCAGATCCAACCCTGGAGAGTGTCGTGAATATTAGACTACCCTTCAGAGAACATTAAAAAAAATAGTCAGAAGAGGAAAAAACCCTACTTTTCACAAACATCCATTATAGTGTGTAAGAAGGAACTGCAGATGCTGGTTTAAACTGAAGATAGACACGAAAAGCTGGAGTGACTCAGTGGGACAGGCAGCATCTCTGGAGAGAAGGAATGGGTGACGTTTCGGGTCGAGACCCTTTTTCAGACGAATTCTCCCAGCACATTATGATGTGCTGCTTTCTGAGTTGCTGGTGGATCGCTAGTCGGTGCGGACTCGGTGGGCCGAAGGGCCTCTTTCTATGCTGTGTCTCTAAACTAAACTAAAGTCAACTAATGATGGACACAAAATGCTGGAGTAACTCAGCGGGGAAGGCAGCACCTCTGGAGAGAAGGAATGGGTGACGTTTCGGGTCGAGACCCTTCTACAAACTAGGAGGGTCTCGACCCGAAAAGTCACCGGTTCCTTCTCTCCAGAGATGCTGCCTGCCCCGCTGAGTCACTCCAGCATTTTGTACCTACCTTCGATTTAAACCCAGCATCTGCAGTTCCTTCCTGCACATAGAGTAAACTAAACCTCAGTCCTGAAATACAAATTGAGTTCCGCTCGCATCCTTTGTGCAATGTCTGTTTTACACCACTGACACAAAGCTGAGGCAGACAAGTTTCTCCCCTCTCTGTAACATATCCCACAAACAATAGAGGGAAGAGTGCGGAGCCAGCCACTGCAGGCTGCTGCTATTAATTTCAATCTTAACGGCCAACCTCTTCAGGAAGAGTTGACTGCCAAGCCTTCCGTTGGTTGCCAAATGAACTGCGCAATGACATAAAACGCAGTGAAACGCAACACCTCGCCTTCTGCGTGTCACCATCTTGAGCGGAAAATATAACAATAGGAAAGGGGAACCTGTGCTCTTATTTCTCCCCCCCCCCCCCCCCCCCCCCCCGACTCCCCGAGTAGACTTTACACCTTTAAACACAAAGCACTCAAGAAAGTTGCAGATGCCTGTGGTGTTCTTTGGTTACTGGTCTGTGCATCGCCTTGCTCCACGGAAACATAAGAGAGATCACACAAGCAACCGGGATGGACGTGCGGGCGTTGGAGAGGGTCTGGAGGAGGTTTACGAGAATGATCCCAGGGATGATTGGGTTAATGCCCAATGGGAGTTTGACAGCACTGGGCCTGTAGTCGCTGGAGTTTAGAAGGATCAGTCATTGAAACTTACCGAAAAGTGAAAAGCCTGGATAGAGCGGATGTGGAGAGGATGTTTCCACTAGTGGGAGAGTCTAGGACCAGAGGCCATAGCCTCAGAATTAAAGGACGTGCCTTTAGAAAGGAGATGAGGAGGAATTTCAGTCAGAGGGTGGTGAATCTTGTGGAATTCATTTTCACAGAAGGCTGTGGAGGCCAGGGAAATGCAGGTGAAGATTGATAGATTCTTGATCAGTAGTGTGTCAGGGGTTATAGGAAGAAGGCAGGAGAATGGGGTTGAGAGGGAAAGATAGATCAGCCATGATTAAATGGAGGAGTAGACTTGATGGGCCGAATCGCCTAATTCTGCCCCTACAACTTATGAACATATGAACCTTCAACTTTAGGTCTCTCCACAAGAAGAGATTAAAGAGACCAACTCAACAGTGGCCCAATATTATGTAAGTACATTAAAACGCAAGGAATAGAAGCAAAACAGATCATTCTGTACCTTTAGACCTGCCCTACCGTGTAATAATATTGTGGTTGACCTGAAATTCCATTTTCCTGCACTTGTTCCCACTGTTCCTTGATTATCCAAAACATTTACAGTTTCTGTTTGGAATACACCCATGGATTGATCCACCAAAGCACTCCAGGGTAGAGAATTCTGAAAGTTCGATCCTGACCTCGGGTGCTGTCTGTGCGGAGTTTGCACGTTCTCCCCGTGACCGCATGAGATACCCAGAGATTGCTCCACCAAAGCCCTCGAGAGTAGAGAATTCTGAAAGGCACATAGCTGGTAGAGCTGCTGCCTTACCGCAACAAAGATCCGGGTTCGACCCTGACCTCAGGTGCTGTCTGCGCGGAGTTTGTACATTCTCCCTGTGACCGCGTGTAATCCCTCCGGTTGCCACCACACATCCGAAGGTTAATTGACCTCTGTAAAGTGCCCCCCAGTGTGTAGGGCGTAACCAGCTGATCAGCGCGGACTCGGCTGGGCGAAGATGGACGCAGAATGCGGGGATAGATCAGCGGGGCACATAGCATCTTTGGAGAGAAGGAATGGGTGACGTTTTGGGTCGAGACCCTTCTTCAGGCCGTTCTTCGGTGGGCCTTTGTCCAAGCTGTATTTTTCAATCAAACAATTAATCTGAATAAAGACATTTCTTGTCATCTGAATCCTGAACGATTGACCCTATATTTTGAGACCCAGATGTGAGGGGAAAAAATCTCAAACCAGTCAAGTTGAACAAGGTTGAACAAGTTAGGTCTTTATTCTTTGGAGCGCAGAAGGTTAAGGGGGGACTTGATTGAGGTCTTTAAAATGATGAAAGGGATAGACAGAGTTGACATGGATAAGCTTTTCCCATTGAGGGTAGGGAAGATTCAAACAAGAGGGCATGACATGAGAATTAAGGGACAGAAGTTTAGGGGTAACATGAGGGGGAACTTCTTTACTCAGAGAGTGGTGGCTGTGTGGAATGATCTTCCAGCAGAAGTGGTGGAGGCAGGATCGATTTTAACATTTAAAAGTAAAGTGGATAGGTATATGGACGGGAAGGGAATGGAGGGGTATGGTCTGAGTGCAGGTAGATGGGACTAGGGGAAAATAAATGGTCGGCACAGACTGGAAGGGCCGAGAAGGCCTGTTTCCGTGCTGTAATTGTTATATGGTTATATGGTTATAAGTTCCCTTAAGGCCCTGTCTCGCGGTGCGAGTTGACCCACGAGTGACCCCGAGTGACAGACTCGTGGTTGTGTACGAGATTCCAAGTTGATGTTCAAGTGTTTGAGGCGAGTTCCCACGGGTATGGTAAGTTTGCCGTTTACTTGTAATTTCTGCGATGTTCCAAGTTCGTCTCCAGAGTTACCAAGTTCCTCTCCCGTTTACTCTTGAGTTACCAAGTTCCTCTCCCGCTCAGGGCGTGTGTTGTTGCCGCAGTCCGGGATTCGCATTTAAAGCACTCGGTTATCTTCAGCAGTTCAGGCGAGGACAGGTTGGGGGGGGGGGGGGGGGGGGGGGGGGAGGAGCGATGGTGAAATTGGGAGGCGGCAAGGACTATGGGAGGGGAGGAATGAGAGGGGGGCTGAGAGCGGCGTTGGCGGTTGAGGAGAAGGAATGAGAGGAAGGGGTAGAGGAGTGGGTCTGGACTCGGCGGGAGGTCAGCAGAGGTGAAGTAGTGAAGAGAGAACTGGTCGAGATGAAAGAGCAGTTTGAGGGCTCAATGATCATTTTGTTCATACAATTTAGGAAGTTATGGCTAAATCTGAAGCACAAACCGAGTGCTTTGGAAAATCATTTCAATTCCGTCGGCACCAACCACGGAAGAAGAGTTTGAAGCTGTTTAAGGTGCAGGTTTAACTAAATACGCAAGCACTGCAGCTTTGATTTCGCAGTAAGCATGGGTCAATATCGGCCTTCGCTTCACAAGCAACTTTTCCCTTTGGAGGCCAAGGAGATTGCAGATTCTGGAGTCTGGGACAAAAGCAAACTGCAGGAAGAGGCCAACGGCCAGGCAGCATCTGGGAAACGGGTAGTCAACCTTTAGGGTCCCGCCCCGAAACATCCGTGTACATTTTATGATTTCCCTCCAAAGATGCAGTCTCCCGTGGTTTGTTTGCACAACTCTCTCCCCTTTCTCTCCCAACACGGGGGGGGGGGGGAACTTCATGCTTCTGTTGCGCATAATTCAGCAGTAAAACCTCTCTTCCCCTACCCAGCGACGCTCGATTCCTCGCACCCCACAAGTTCACATCGACGAGGGAAGAATGAGCGGGGAGTCTGAAGAAGGGTCCCGACCCGAAACATTACCCATTCCTTCTCTCCAGAGGCGCTGCCTGTCCCGCTGAGTTACTCCAGCTTGTTTGTGTCTATCGTCGGTGTAAACCAGCATCTGCTGTTCCTTACTACACACGGACAGTGAAGTGCCTCGGCCAAATTGCACGTGTCCTCGGTCAAACCATACACACCAATAAGTACTGGGATTGTTTTAGTTTGGGCTCAGTGTGGTGTCCGTAGCCTGGGCACACTGCCGGAAAAAATATCGATAAATATGTGTGGAACTTTCACAAATAAGGGGTTAGATAGGTCTGGAGTGTGGTGTTAACCGCGGGACTGTGCCCTGCTGAGATAGACACGAAATGCTGGAGTAACTCAGTGGGTCAGGCAGCATCTCTGGAGAGAAGGAATGGGTGACGTTTCGGGTCAAGACCCTTCTTCACATCAGCTGAAGCAGATCTGTGTGTTCGGACTTGATGGACTAAACCGCCCCACCTAACCCCAAGATCAAAAAGATGTTGACATATCCACTATATATGTTATTTAATTTCTCCGTTAGAACCGGTGCGTTCAGTGGAGATTTTCTCGACGGAGGAGCGAGGATGATATTGAGAAATAAAGTGGCGGGAGAGGCTCCAAACAAAAATAACTAAACTAATTCTCGTTTAAAAAGAGAATATGTCTGTTAAAAAACCCCCAGAGGAAATTAATTGTTTCTACTGAAGAGCGGAGTCATTCCATTATGAATCATTGATTCTCAATGTATTTTTATAAATTAGATTATTTGAACTGCTGCAGTTGTGAATGGTAAAGCCGGGCTTTGGCATCATTTCTAAAATCTAGGAGATGATTTTAAGCAAATATCGGACCTATTTATTTTCTCTTTCTCGCTTTTAGGTTTTGATGCGTTTATTTTGTCACCCAAGTAAATAGATACAGGTTATAAATATTTTTAAATATTGTACCGTGGTTTTACACAATCTCTATGATTGGCATACTTTTCATTTAAGGGGCAGCCCTTTAAATGTTGAGCTCCAAGATGCATACTAATGCATGATATTCATGCAATTGAATATTGGATGTAACTAGGGTGTGTGGATTTTTATCCTGGAACATTAGGATTCTCTGATGTGAAGGTAGTCTGGTTTGCGTTTCTTACACTTGATCATATCTGAAACTAAAGTATAGATAGACACAAAATGCTGGAGTAACTCAGTGGGACAGGCCGCATCTCTGGAGAGAAGGAATGGGTGGCGTTTCGGGTAAGTCTGAAGAAGGGTCTCGACTCCGTTCCTTCTCTCCAGAGATGCTGCCTGGTCCGCTGAGTTACTCCAGCATTTTATGTCTATCTTTGGTTCAGTCTTTACTCCAGCGAACGAACAGATTAAAGAGTGCCCACGTTAGACTCACGAGTCACTAAGGTAAACGCACGGGCCACTACATTATTACAACGAGTTTAAATGTTTCAATTTTTAACTTGAACAGTAAATTTGACTCGTGGAAAAAAATCAAACAGGTTTAAATTTTTTCACGAGTTAACAAGTTTGACCAGTACCAGCCGTTAGCGCCACAAGTCGATAAGTTGCTCGCGCGAGTTCCGACGTCCTCGCTACGTTGATTGTTCTTGATCACCACGAGTGAAAACTCGGGGTCACTCCTGGGTCAACTCGCACCGTGAGACAGGGGTTTTAGGGGCATTTATCTTAGTGCATTTCAATGAAATAGCTTCTACTAAACTCTAAAAAGTATACATCAATCCCTCCTGCAGGACAATCCATTCTCCCAGAGAATAACCAGGTGAACCTGTGATGCAGTCCCTCTATGATATTAGTTTGGGAGACCTGATCTGCATAAAACAATGACACGAAGTGCCGGAGTAACTCAGCAGCTCAGGCAACAGAGAACATGGACCGGTGACGTTTCAGGTCATGGCCCTTCCGACATGACCCAAAACGTCACCTATCCATATTCTCCAGTGATGCTGCCAGACCTGCAGAGTTACATTGGAAATGCACATGGATAGGAAAGGTTTAGAAAGATATGGACCTAATGCGGGCAAAAGATGCACCATTTTAGTGGGCTTGGACGAGTCGGGCCAAAGGATCTGTGTCGTGTTCTATCCCTATGACTCTATGATTCTCACAGTGCTAAACGACACCTTGTGCTTCAGAGATTCAAAGCCGAGGTTAAATCCTTTCCCCAATAATTAACGAGGCATAAATCAAAATAGTAAGATTAAACGAGAACTTACCAGTTTGAAGTTTGATCTTTATTTTATGAGGAGTTACGATGAGGGATTACGTGAAGACCCCGCCAGCACGCATGCGCGACATCTCTTCAAAGCAGTGGTGTGAAATCACAGAAATACAGTCACAATGACTAATATAGTAAGATAAACAAGAGAACTTCCATACCAGGTGATTTTTATAATATAGGGTTGGGAGCGGAGGGCACGTAATCCCTCATCGTAACTCCTCATAAAATAAAGATCAAACTTCAAACTGGTAAGTTCTCGTTTAATCTTACTATTTTACTTCGGAGTCACGTGAGTGACTACGTGAAGATTTCAAAGCTCTGTGATTTCATGCCCTGGAAGCTCCATGCTCACACACCGCTAAAGTTGGGATAAGAGGATGAACGTAATTCAGACAAGACACTGGCTGAAAAACAAAGAAGGTATTTAATCATACCTAAAATGATATGCCCCACATTGGGTAAATCATGTAACAGAAACCCAACATATTCCCCTGCAACGTCTCAGGAGCGGCCACGGGTTATAAAAGAAGTGCTGAAAATCCGTTCACTCTCCAACCCGCTGTAGCAAAGGATGTGGTCCATAGGAACTCCCATCATCCTAGCCGCTGACGTGGATGCAGCCTTAGCTATAAGACTGGACCCGTTGTGCTGTTACAAGTGCCATAAACATAACCACATAATATGTAGTTATCCAGAGAGCGCCCCAATATTGGTGTCCATCCTCGAAGCATAGTAAATTTTATGCCTAGGTCCCATGTATGGGTGGATCTGGTCTAGGGGAAAAAATATTAATACCCCTCATCAGATTGATACCAGAGGGTGTGATCCTATATGCAGGTGATCACCCCCTCGGTCCAGGTTGGTAGGTAGGGCACTCCTGCAAATTTAATGGCACTATAACTCAAACCTTCATGGAAAGAAGGGTGGCCAGAACTCCTGCAATCCAGTGATGGTGGCCGAGTCATATGAAGTGTTTGTTCTGAAGAAGAAACACTCCCATCTGCTGACATATGTCAGTGCTGTCCCTGGTGGACTCCCTCACGACGAGTGATGACATTGATCGTCCTGTCGGAGTATCCGAAGTCCAGAAATGGCCTGTTCAGAAACAGCATCAATAGGTTAATGCGATCATGGCACGGATGACTTACCCGTCACAGGGTGTGCCAACAGGCCCGGCCGTTTGAGGATCCGAAAGCAGTGTTCTGCGGCCATCTTTGTACTGCTGGGGACCATGGTTGGGTAGGTCAATCGGGAACCCGAAATACCCGTTGCGGAGTCTATTAAATTTTTGTAAGACCCGACTGATGAGGCAGAAGGGGGGAAATGCATAGCAAACAACCCCCCCAATGCAGCGAGAAACATCCATCGCTGCTGGCCCCGGTCCCGATCCAACATCCATTCAATGTTGTCGTTGAATTGCGTGACCTGGTGTTCGCCACCGTATTTAGTTTACCTGAAAGGTAAGTGGCTGAGATCCAAATCTCTCTATCCAGACACCAGTGCCAGTTGTAAAAAAGGCAATTCATCACATGATATCGATTTTATTCCACACAAAAGATTAATATAGGCCACCACTGTGGTATTATAATTTGTAACCATACATGCAACTGGTGCATATCTAAGCAGTAGGCCCCCGGGTTCCACGAATGCTTCCAGTATTTCTAGATAATTAATCCCTAGTGCTCCCAACAGGGTTAAATCTTGTGCATTCCATCTGCCACCACAACAGTGGTGGTATTAGCTGCTCCACACCTTTAACACTGGCATCAGTCTGTAATGTAACCGAGGGATTTATGATAGTGATGGATTTGGAACAGAATTGAGCATTTCCCATCCACCAATTTAATTCAACTCTTGCCTTTTCTAATAACTTCATAGGCCTGTTGAAATGGTATGACTTTTGAGAGCTATAATTTTAGCTCTTTGTAGGTTTTGATAATGTAGTGGTCCAAATTGCGCTGCGGGAAAAGCAGCCACTATCTTCCCAATTACCATGGCCACCTACTGTATGGATGGATCCCTGATGCCAGTAAGGCTTCTGCAAGCTTCTACCAAGTCCACCACCTTGTTCGGTGGTAAGGTGGTAGACATTTGCACCGAGTCAATGGTGATCCCCAAGTAATCCATGGTAGTAGAGGGTTCCAACTTTGATTTAGCTGGATGTATGATGAACCCCAGCTTTTGAAAGAGATGTTTTATGGCTAGAAACTGCCAATGTAGCCATTTCCAAATTATCCCCGACAATGAGGATATCATCAAGATAGGCCATAACAGTATGATTTTGTTTCCTTAAATAGGCCAAAGCTGGTTCCAATAATTTGTTGAACAGCCTGGGTGCTGATGATAACCCATTGGGTAAGGCTATATATTGCCATAATTGTCCCATCCAGATAAATTTAAGGTATTCCCTATGATCCTTGTGTATTAGTACTGAATAGTATGCATCTTGAGGTTAATGCATGCCATGTAGTACCCATAGCTATAAGCTGGCTACTGTGTCCATTTTGAAATGAACATACTGAACAGAAGTATTCAGTTCGGTCAGGTCTATGATTATGCGGCATCCGCCATCTTTTATTTTTGGTAAATATATTAGATACGAACTCCTGTGATTCTCTCAATAACCCCTCTTAATAGTTCAGCATGGCCCGCCGTTCTTTCTTTGTGAAAGTATAACTTTCGGCTAGGCGAATGCTGGACCGGGGCAGGGAGTTCGTAAATGAATTAATTTTATAGCCCTGAATACTTCCGAATATGTAAGGATCAGAGGTAAAAGTGCAACCGGTCTCCCCCATAAGATGAATTTTAGACATATGATGTTCCTGGGGGAGGCAGACCCACCTACCTCCAAGGTATTGCCGGCGTAGTGGTCCAATACCACCGTTATTTCTTCTGTTTGAGTTGATGCGTTGTAGGGGTGGCGCATTTTCCAAGAAGGCCGGGCTGGGCCATGGCCTAAAAAGGCTGTTGTGCAGGTGGGCCGGCCTTCGAGCTTTGGATGTGTAGGGGTGCTGTAGCTGTTGGTAGTGCGCTTGGAGGTACTGGGTACCTTATCAGCCCTATGGCCTCTTTGTCCAGGTCTTTCACCTGTTTGGGGAGCTCCGCACAGCAGATATGGTGGTTGAGCGTACCTGGTTTGCATAACCCCGCAATTTGGGGTGAATTGCTCTTCCTGTAGTTATTTTCAAACTGTGTTCACAGTAAGGCCAGAGCATCCTTTTCCTACCGGTAGCTCTATACCCACCGCAGTACTGGCACTGCCGAAATACCGGCGGTCAAAAGCTTCAGGATCCTCTGAAGTTTGACTCCTTGCCCTCTAATCGTAGGGCTCATGATCCCCCAAATAGGGTATTTACCGCGGGAACAATAGCGAGTACAATTATCAGGAGCAAAGTACTTATCAGCTAGCATAGATGGCTGCTCCTGAAGCTGGTTTGTAGTCATATAATTGAACTAGCTGCCAGCTTAGGGTGGATAGGTAACCTTTTTTAGAAGGAACTGCATGTTACTTACCATATCCAGAACTCTTCACTGCACCCCTGACACTGTTGGTTTGTTCAGCCAACTCCCCCTCTTCGGGTCAGCCCAGTTCTGACCCCCAATGCTCCCCTCCGAAGAGGGTGAGACATTTAGGCAGTCCATAATAGGATCCTGCCGTGGGCCTGCGAAGAGGCCCACTGTGACCCTGCCCCTGCTAAAGCAGGTCCCGCTGGAGCAATTGCTCCACCATCCGCTCCATGCGGGTAAGACGACCTCCGTTGCTACAGCGAACGGGGTGTCCTCGGGACTGGACCCAGCTGAGTCGACAGTCCTGATCGGCTTCCGGGTGGATTTACCGCCTGTCCGTGGCGAACCAGTCCCGGTGGATTTACCGCCTGTCCGTGGCGAACCAACCGCCCTCCCGGGCGGAAGTCGGGAGCTGCAAGTAGCACCTGCAGCTCGGGGAAAAACCCCCGGGTGGATTTACCGCCTATCCATGGCGAACCAGCGGCCCCCCCCCCGGGCGGAATTCGGGAGCTGCAGGTAGCACCTGCAGCTCGGAGAAAAATCGGGTGGATTTATCGCCTGTCCATGGCGAACCAGCAGCCCTCCCGGGCGGAATTCGGGAGCTGCAGGTAGCACCTGCAGCTCGAGAAACGAACGGGTGGTTTTACCGCCTGTCCGTGGCGAACCAGCAGTCCTCCCGGGCTGAATTCGGGAGCTGCAGGTAGCACCTGCAGCTCGAGAAACGAACGGGTGGTTTTACCGCCTGTCCGTGGCGAACCAGCAGTCCTCCCGGGCTGAATTCGGGAGCTGCAGGTGCAGCTCGGAGAAAAAAACGGCACGCTGCTGGCTGCGCTCTATAGCAGCAGCTCTTGCCGCTACTCTCGCCGCGCTCACCACTCTGGTGAGTCTTACCGTTCCATCGCTGGAGGAGCCCCGCTCCTCCCGACTGTCGCTTCCGCATGCGAACGACGATATGTCCCGCATGCGTGCTGGCGGGGTCTTCACGTAGTCACTCACGTGACTCCGAAGTAAAATCAAAATCAAATCAAACAAACTTTATTGTCATTTAGAAATACATTGATATATGCAGTTCCAAACGAAATTACGTTGCATTTGGCTCCCTGTGCAACACAATAAATTAACCGAAGGATAGGTATGTATGAAAAGGGTAAATAGACAATAGTGGCAGCCCATTTACATGGCATTCAGGAGTCTGATGGCTCGTGGGAAGAAGCTGTTGCAGAACCTTGATGTTCTGCTCCTTATGCTGCGGTATCTTTTTCCCGAGGGCAGCAGAGTGAACAGACCGTGATGGAGATGTGTGGGGTCCTTTATGATACTGCTGGCCTTAGACACACAGCGTTTGGTTGCAATATCCCCGATTGAGGGGAGATAGGTCCCGATGATTTTTTCCGCTGTCCTCACCACTCTCTGCACAGACTTCCAGTCGGAGGCTCTACAGTCCCCAAACCAGACAGAGATACAGCTGGTCAGAATACTCTCTATGGTGCCCCTGGAGAAAGTAGTGAGGATGGGATGGGGGAGATGAGCTCTTCTCATCCGGCGCAGAAAGTGCAACCGCTGCTGCGCTCTCTTAACAGTTGATAAGATGTTAGTCGACCAGGTCAGACTGTTAGTGATCTGCACCCCCAGGAACTTTGTGCTACTGACCACCTCCACATCGCTGTCATTGATGTGAAGTGGTGTGGGACTGTGCCGGGTTTTCCTGAAGTCGACGATAATCTCCTTTGTTTTCTCGACATTCAGGATCAGGTTGTTCGTATTGCACCAGTCCACCAGTTGTTTCACCTCCTCCCTGTAAGCCAGCTCATTGTCTTAAATGTGGATAAGTCCACCTCTACAACATTTTAAAACCTAACAGAACGCGGTTTAATCCTGCTACTGCACGGTGGCGCAGAGGTAGAGTTGCTGCCTTGCAGCGCCAGGGGCCCGGGTTGGATCCTGACTACGGGTGTTGTCTGTACGTTCTCTCCCCGTGCCCTGCGTGGGTTTCTCCCGGGATCGCAGGTTTTCGCCCACATTCCAAAGGCGTACGGGTTTGGAGTTTGGAAGGCCGGATATGTTTGCAAATTGTCCCTAGCGTGTGTATAGGGTAGTGTTTGTGAGCGGGGTTCGCTGGTCGGCGAGGACTCGGTGGGCCGAGGAGTGTGGTTTCCGCGCCGTATCTCTAAACTAAACTAAACGAAAGATTGGTTAGCTTCACCCATCTCCCCGATGGATACACTTACATCCTCAGCTCTGCTGAGCAGCGCTGTGCTCTAACATCTCATTCATAACAGCGACTCCATCCTAATGAATATTAATAAGACCCAAGAAGTTAATCAAACACCATTAATCTCCCATCTTTTTTTTTCAGCAGCAGCATCTAATAGCCCAGGTGATGAACAGTCAACTGTAGCATCACACTGCAGGCAGCATGGAAAAAAAGAAGCACTACCTCGTGGTCTTTGGTCCTCCCGAGCTCAGAATAAATGTGCTGAGTTTCAACAACCTTCCCGATTCCCGAGGAGAATGCTCAATAGACAATAGACAATAGACAATAGGTGCAGGAGCAGGCCATTCGGCCCTTTGAGCCAGCACCGCCATTCAATGTGATCATGGCTGATCATCCCCAATGAGTGCCCCATTCCTGCCTTCTCCCCATATCCCCTGACTCTGCTATTTTTAAGAGCCCTATCTAGCTCTCTCTTGAAAGTATCCAGAGAACCTGCCTCCACCGCCCTCTGAGGCAGAGAATTCCACAGACGGCAGAGGAATATCGGCTTTAGTCCGGGGATCAGGCGATGACAGCAACTTAGCATCTGATTCAGTAGAGACGCCCACAATTTAGTTTAGTTTAGCTTAGTTTAGCGATACAGCTCGGAAACAGGCTCTGCGGCCCACCGGGTCCGCACCGACCAGCGATCCCCGCACATTAACACTACCCTACACACACTAGGGACAATTTCACATTTACACCAGGCCAATTAACCTACATACCAGCACGTCTTTGGAGTGTGGGAGGACACTGAAGATCTCAGAGAAAGGGCACACGGGGAGAACGTTAAAAACTCCATACGGACAAGCACCCGTAGTCAGGATCGAACCTGGGTCTCTGGCGCTGCAAGGTGGTATCTCTACCGCTACACGCACGCGACCACTCCACCCACTTTGTTTGACGATTCTGGCGCACATACACGGGCGCACAAGGTGGGCGGAGTGGTCGCGTGCGAATTGTTCTTTCCATCATCAGTCTTCCGTCAGAAACGGCAGCTACGCGCTGTCTCGCCTTTTGCGGGCTGGATGAGTTTGTGTTCCACGTGTACATGGAGTGTGTGTGGTTGGAGCCCTTGTTCCAATATCTGAAGGGCCTTCCGGCTGCACTTCACTCCCGCCACCCTCATCAATGGACACCCTGTGCGTAGGGGAGAGGGTAGGGCCTGGTTGGGTTGCTCCTGGGGCCTGGCCAAGCTGGCCATCCGCGGGTCACGGCACCAGGCCCAGTCGAACTTCTTGGAAAATATGTGTTGCTGTTAAATATGTAAGTACTAATATAGTGTGATGTTCCTGTTGATTATGTGGCTTTTGTGCTAACTTGTAATAAAGAAAGCTGCCACCCATGTGGCATCAGGCTCATTTAAAATGGGAGCTCTGGTTAAGTGCGGCATGGTGGCGCAGCAAGTCAGCGCTCTTTAGTCAGAGGGCAGTTAATCTGTGGAACTCATTGCCACAGGCGGCTGTGGAGACCACGTCAGTGGGTATTTTTAAGGCAGAGATAGACATGTTCTTGATAAGAATGAGTGTCAAGGGTAGAAGACAGGAAAATGGGATTAGGTGGCAGAGATCAGCCATGTTTGAATGGAGGGGTAGACTCGATGGGCCGAATGGCCTAATTCTACTCCTATAACTTGTGAAGTTGGGAGTTACTCCCTCGCAACGCCAGAGACTCAGGTTCGATTCTGACTATGGGTGCCGTCTGTACGAAGTTTGTACGTTCTCCCTGTGACCCCAGTGGGTTTTCTCCAAGATCTTTGGTTTCATCCCACAATCCAAAGACATACAGGTTTGTAGGTTAATTGGCTTGGTATAAATGTATAAAAGTAAAATTGTCCCTAGTGTGTGCCGGATAGTGTTAGTGTGCGGGGATCGCTGGTCGGTGCGGACTCGGTGGGCCGAAGGGCCTGTTTCCGCGCTGTATCTCTAATCCAAACTCAAAACTAAACTATGTGTAGGAAGGAACCGTAGATGGTTGATTAAACCCAAGATACTGTCAGTCTGAAGAAGGATCTCGACCAGAAACGTCACCAATTCCTTCTTTCCAGAGATGCTGCCTGTCCTGCTGAGTTACTCCAGCATTTTGTGTCTAATACCTAGACTAAGTTCTCATGGTATTTACTTACCCATCGTAGAATTGACCAGGCCCATCTCTTCAGGTCATGTGACAACTTCTCAGATACCTGAGCAGGCAGGCAGGTCTTGTTTTCCCACCCTGCTGCTCTGAAAGTAATGTGAGGAAGAATTGGACCAAAGGCCATGTTTCCTTAAACTTGCCCTTACCATGGGGCTTACAACCCAGCGGTGTGAATATTGAATTATTTCATTTTAATTATCTTTATCTCACACTCCACCTCCTCTCCCCTCTTCCATCTTGTCCTCTTCCTCCTCCCTGGTCATTTTACCAGTTCCCCAGTTCTCCACATTGTTTATCTTCCCTAGCCAACAATGGGCCTACCAGGCAGCGCACAGCCTGAGGTCATTTATGGCTAGTCTTTTCTTGTCCCCAGCTCGTCACCTCCCTTCCTCCTCCTCTCGCCCGTCCCCTCTCCTCCCTACCCCCCTCCCCTCTCCTCCCTACCCCCTCCCCTCTCCTCCCTACCCCCCCCCCCACCCGACCCCGACTCTCAGTCTGATGAAGGGCTCCGACCCGAAACGTCACCCATCCTTTTCCTCCAGTGAAGCTGCCTGACTCGCTGATTTACTCCAGCGCTGAAATCTTTGTCTTATTCAGTGTTTAGTTTAATTTAGTTTAGTTTAGTTAAGTTTAGTTTAGCAACACAAGCCCTCCGGACCACCGAGTCCGCACCGACCAGCAATCCCCGCACATTAACACTGTCCTAGACACACTGGGGACAATTTTATTACATTTATACCGAGCCAACTAACCTACAAACCTATACGTCTTTGGGAGTGTGGGAGGAAACCAATGATCTCGGCGAAAACCAACACACGTCACGGGTAGAACGAACAAACTCCTTACAGATGGCACCCACAGTCGGGAGCGAACTCGGGACTCGGGCACTGGAAGCGATTGAAGGCAGCCTCTCTGCCACTACGCCACCGTGCAGCCCCACTTGTGACTAGGGTGTACATCACTATGACAAAGGATCTGAATTTGGCCACATGTGTATAAACTCCTGACTTCAGGAGCAAAGATATTACTGATGAGGCACAGAGGCATAGTTAACTCACCGTCCACCCCACCCCAACCAAATAACCTATGAGTTTTCAAAACCGATCACACCTAGGTGTACAATTTCCATTACTGACTGCAAATTAACTTCAAAGGGGAAGCTTTCTTGGAATGACAACATAAATAGACCAAAGACCACTCCAATTAGGAAGAAGAGAAAATAACCCTTCCGTATTCTCATTTGAACCAAATGGAACATTTCCCATTTAACACTCCAGTGTTGTGAAGAATAAAGGGCTTTGACAATAACAAAAATAGTATCATGCACACCTATACTGTATTAGCATGATTTGCAAATGCAACAGTGACAAGCATTAAACAGCTTAATGAAAATAAATAGTCACTCAACCTCATAACGTACATATTAAGATATGTGGCCTTGTACCTATCAAGGAGTCCACCTCAAGAACTTTGCTTAAAGCCTGATCTGCCCAACCTTGTACACTATTCAATGATCTCTCAACTGATTCAGGTAGAAGCATTTGAGTGAGATATAGGTAAAAATGTGAAAGTCAGGCAACATCCCTGGAGAACATAGATAGGTGACATTTCGAGCCAGGACCCTTCTTCTGTCTGAAATGACCCAAAACGTCACCTATCCATGGTCCCCAAGGATGCTGCCTGACCCGCTGAGTTACTCCTGCATTTTGTGAGGCAGACAGACAGACAGACAGACAGACAGACAGACAGACAGACAGACAGACAGACAGACAGACAGACAGACAGACAGACAGACAGACAGACAGACGGACGGACGGACGGACGGACGGACGGACGGACGGACGGACGGACGGACGGACGGACGGACGGACGGACAGACGGACAGACGGACAGACGGACAGACGGACCGACGGACCGACGGACAGACGGACAGTCGGACAGACGGACAGACGGACAGACGGACAGACGGACAGACGGACAGACGGACAGACGGACAGACAGACAGACAGGCAGGCAGGCAGGCAGGCAGGCAGGCAGACAGACAGACAGACAGACAGACAGACAGACAGACAGACAGACAGACAGACAGACAGATAGACAGATAGATAGATAGATAGATAGATAGATAGATAGATAGATAGATAGATAGATAGATAGATAGATAGATAGATAGATAGATAGATAGATAGATAGATAGATAGATAGATAGATAGATAGATGTGTTTAAGAAGGAACTGCAGATGCTGGAAAATCGAAGGTAGACAAAAGTGCTGGAGAAACTCAGCGGGTGCTGCAGCATCAATGGAGTGAAGGAAATAGGCAACGTTCCGTGTCGAGACCGTTCTTCAGACCCGAAACGTTGCCTATTTCCTTCGCTCCATAGATGCTGCAGCACCCGCTGAGTTTCTCCAGCACTTTTGTCTAAGATAGACAGATAGATAGATAGATAGATAGATAGATAGATAGATAGATAGATAGATAGATAGATAGATAGATAGATAGATAGATAGATAGATATAGATAGATAGATAGATAGATAGATAGATAGATAGATAGATAGATAGATAGATAGATAGATAGATAGATAGATAGATAGATAGATAGATAGATAGATAGATAGATAGATAGATAGATAGCACGCTGGTGAGAATTTAGATAGAGAGAGGAAGAGACATATGCAGGTGGATAGTTTAATATTTTTAGTTTAGTTTAGTTTAATTTATTGTCACATGTATTGAGGTATGGTGAGAGCTGTTTAGTTGCGTGCTATCCAGCCAGCGGAATGAATGACAGTACATGACTGCTATCAAGTCGTCCACAGCGTACAGACACAAGATATAGAGATTAATGTTTACTGCAAGATGAAGTCTAGTAAAGTCCAATTAAAGATAGTCCGAGGCTCGCCAATAACACAGATGATAACTCAGGGCCACTCTCTAGTTGGTAATAGGATAGTTCAGTTGTCTGATGACAGCTGGGAAGAAGCTGTCCCTGAACCTGGAGGTGTGCGTTTTCACACTTCTGCACCTCTTGTCTGATGGGAGAGGGGAGAAGAGGGGAGAAGAGGGAAGTGGCCGGGGTGAGACTGGTACCTTGATTGTGGGGTACCGTGAGGTGGAGGTGGAGACAATGGGAGGGAGGTTGGTTTGCGTGGTGGTCGGACAGATGGAAAAAGACAAGAAGCGTTGATTCTCATGGTGGTGGCATCTAACCTGACGAAATTAAAGAGGGTTAACCTTGGACCCTGCTGAAGCACGCCACAGGTTTTTTTAGCCTTCTCCCCGTTTTATATGGAATTAGTGAGACGTGATAGCGTGGAGCTTTCATGCCATCGATTTTACTTTAATTACCAAGATCTCTGCAAGGAAATGTCACAATGCGGAGACATTTGTGCAGGAAAGATTACCACCAGGTCCTGCCAAGTCTTTGCATGGCTGTGCTGGCAGATAGGATTCATATTCAAATCTGCCACAGCTGTCGCCCGTGACCAGCGGAGCTCTCATGGATCACAAGTGACCCAAACCCACCCCCCTCCCTCCGCCTCTTCCCCCCCCCCTCCCCTCTCCCCCTTCTTCCTTGTATCCTCTCTATCCCCCAGAGCTTGCTAATCCTTGCCTTCTCCGCACACACACACTGACAGCGGGGAAGGAGTTAGCAAGATTAGACTCCCTTAATAATGCAGGAATATTATCAATTATATAGGAAGAAAATAAACCGGAAGACTGGCCTTATGAAGGTTGGAATCTGCCATGCGAATACTTTGCGAGAGTTGGGTCGGTTTAACATCAGCACCGAGTGGCACGGTGGCGCAGCGGTAGAGTTGCTGCCTTACCGCGCTGGAGACCCGGGTTCGATCCCGACTACCGGTGCGGTCTGTACGGAGTCTGTACGTTATCCCCGCGACCTGCGTGGCTGTTCTCCGGGATCTCCGGTTCCCTCCCACACTCCAAAGACGTAGAAGAGGTTTGTAGGCTAATTGGCTCGGTGTAAATGTAAATTGTCCCTAGTGTGTGTAGGATTGTGTCAGTGTACGGGGATCGCTGGTCGGCCCGGACTGGATGGGCCGAAAGGCCTGTTTCCACGCTGTATGTCTAAACTAAACTAAACTAAACTAGACTAAAATCGATTCAGGACGATAGCCGCACTTCATAAGTTCATAAGTTTAAAGGTTCTAGGAGCAAAATAAGGCCTTTCAGCCCATCAAGTCTACTCCGCCATTCAATCATGGCTGATTTGTCTTTCCCCCTCAACCCCATTCTCCTGCCTTCTCCCCATAACCCCTGACACCCGCACTAATCAAAAACCTATCTATCTCTGCTGTAAAACGAACCATTGACTTGGCCTCCACAGCCGTCTGTGCCAATAAAATTCACACGTGATCCCATAGCTTCACCCCGTTAGGTCCAAACCAGAGGTTGTTGTCCATTCCCTCACCCAGGATGAGTGCAGATCAGACACATTCCTGCACAATGTTATCAACAATGAAGCAGCTGGAAGGAACATTGGCGCTTGGGGTTTTCATTTAAAAAAGCGTGCTTTGAATGGTTAGGTCACCAAGATATACTCAGCCCCCTGTCCCTGCCCCCTGAGCCTTATTGTAGAAAAATATGATGTGCCTTGACATAACCCAGGCTCTGAGGTGGCCAAGGCTGCCAAACCTACAGAATCCGCCCGGTTTACAGTGCAGGATTCCAGAGCACTGGCTGCAGCTGATAAACCAGTTTCCACGCATAATCTCAAGCAAATAGCAGCCACTTTCTCTTTAAAAGGCTTTGCGCATCTGTAACGAGTTGGCCCGTATCCTGACATCCACAAATGCCTCATAAACAGATCAGTTCCAGGTTTTTTTTTTTTTTTTGCTTGATGTTTGTCCCTGCGCTTCAAACCGGCCACGCTTTGGATGCGATGATCACTCGCATTGACAACCAGGTTTTAATAATGGCTTTCATTCACGAGATTTGGGAAAGTGAACTTCTTCTGCAGTTCCTCGGGCTACGGTAAAGGGCCTGTCCCACTTGGTCGTCATTCGCGCGCCATTTACTGGACCTACTAGCGTGTGGGTAGCACGTGGGTAGCGTGTGTGTAGCGCGGGATGGGCGCATGGAGTGGTGCGGAGGAGTGTGGAGTGGCGTGGAGGAGTGTGGACTTTGTCCTGCACAAAATCTTCGCACGCCACAGACCTGTCACGTTACTGACGGCCAAAGTGGGACAGTCCCAAGACCCTGGTGTGACGTCTCACCTCCAACAGCAGCAGAAGCAGGCAAACGATCGCCGAGCTCGGCCTGGAGCTCAAGGCTGTTGCGGATCCGGATCTGCCCCCACTTCTACTCCCTGAGCGGGGCCAAGACGATTGGAGATAGACACAAAATGCTGGAGTAACTCAGCGGGACCGGCAGCATATCTGGAGAGAAGCAATGAGTGACTCTTCAGACTGAAGAAGAGTCTCAACCCAAAACATCATTCATTCCTTCTCTCCAGAGATGCTGCCGGTCCCGCTGAGTTACTCCTGCATTTTGTGTCTATCTTCAAATGACGCCACACGCTACAGACAGCTGTGCGGACGCATGATGACGCGCGCGACCGTCGAGCGTCAGTCACTATCGGCTTGTCGCGTAAATGACGGCCAATTGTATCCTCGACTTCCTCATTCACAGACCACAGTCAGTTCGTTTGGTGGAAATGTGTCAGCCTCAATAACAATCAGCATGGGAGCACCTCAAGGCTGCGTGCTCAGCCCCCTGCTGTACTCACTCTATACTCATGACTGCATAGCCAGTCATAGTGCGAACTCCATCATCAAGTTCGCTCATGATACCACTGTTGTGGGTCGTATCACTGATGGGGATGAGTCAGAGTACAGAAGTGAGATCGAGCGACTGTCCAAATGGTGCCAGCACAATAACCTGGCCCTCAACACCAGCAAAACCAAGGAACTGATTGTGGACTTTGGAAGGGGGAGGATGGGGACCCACAGTCCCGTTTATATCAATGGGTCGATGGTGGAAAGGGTCAAGAGCTTCAAATTCCAGGGCGTGCATATCTCTGAAGATCTTTCCTGGTCCAAATACACTGATGCAATCATAAAGAAAGCACATCAGCGCCTCTACTTCCTGAGAAGATTACGGAGAGTCAGTATGTCAAGGAGGACTCGCTCTAACTTCTACGGGTGCACAGTAAAGAGTATGCTCACTGGTTGCATCGTGGCTTGGTTCGGAAACTTGAGCGCCCTGGAGCGGAAAAGACTGCAAAAAGTGGTAAACACTACCCGTCCATCGAGGGGATCTATCACAGTCGCTGCCTCAAAAAGGCTGGCAGCATCATCAAGGACCCACACCATCCTGGCCACACACTCATCTCCCCACTACCTTAGAAGGTAGAAGGTACAGGAGCCTGAAGACTGCAACGACCAGATTCAGGAACAGCTTCTTCCTAACAGCCATCAGGCTATTAAACTCGGCTCGGACAAAACTCTGAACATTAATAGCCAATAATCTGTTTATTTGCACTTTATCAGATTAATTATTCATGTGTGTACATATTTATGCAATGGTATATGGACACACTGATCTGTTCTGTATCCGTGCCTACTATGTTCTGGTGTGCTAAAGCAAAGCAAGAATTTCATTGTCCTATCAGGGACACATGACAATAAACTCTCTTGATCTTGATCTCAAGTGGGACAGGCCTTTAAGCTTCCTGCTCTGCCCACCAGACCCAATGGCCAAATCTTTGTCCTGTTAATTTGCCATAGAGATTTTTTTACTTTAGTTATAGTCATAGGGTCACAGAGTCATAGAGTGATACAGTGTGGAAACAGGCCCTTCGGCCCAACTTGCCCACACCGACCAACATGTCCCACCTACACTAGACCCACCTGCCTGCGCTTGGCCCTTGTCCCTCTAAATCGGTCCTATCCATGAACCTGTCAAATTGCTTCTTAAACATTTAGTTTAGAGATGCGGCGAGGAAACAGGCCCTTCAGCCCACGTGGTCCGCGCCGACCAGCGATCCCCGCACATTAACACCATCCTACACTAGGGACAATTTTTACATTTACCAAGCAAATTAACCTACACACCTGTACGTCTTTGAAGTGTGAGATGAAACCGAAGATCTCAGCGAAAAACCACGCAGGTCAGGGGGAGAACGTACAAACTCCATACAGCCAGCACCCGTAGTTGGGATCGAACCCGGGTCTACGGCGTTGCATTCACTGTAAGGCAGCAACTCTACCGCTGCTCCACTGTGACTGCCCAAAGATAATCACCGTGATAATCCCTGCCTCAACTTTGGCTCCTCTGCTTTTTTTTCAATCTACGTAACATGGCCTTTGATGACAGGGCCGGCATCCATCGCCCCTGACGAGGGGATTGTGAGGTGTCTGCTCAAACTGGTGAAGGTGGTCCCACACTGTGGTGGGCCGGCGAGTTCCAGGAACCAGATTTGAGTGCAAACAATGAATTCAAATCAATTTCAGCAGGAAATCTATCTACCCATTTAATCTGGGGGAGGGTGGTATTTACTGCCCCTTCCTAATCGGCCTTTGTAAGATGGTGCTGAGGTATTTTCTTGAACCACTTCAGCCCTCCTGTTCTTTCGATCAGTCCTTCACCGTGAATAGCAGTTCAGGGTGGCTCAGTGGCGCAGCGGTAGCTTTGCAGCGTCATGAGGCCGGTGTCCTGGGTTCGATCATGACTACTTTTATTTTTTTTCCCCTACAAAATGCTCTTATTCAGAACAAACAAAAATACAAAGTAGTAACTCGATCAAAGAATTCCTATATTGGCATTTTGCAAACAAAGTTATCAAATTTAAATATTAACATTTTTATCAACAATACATTCGAACCCCTGCAGTGACTCGATCATGACTACGGGTGCTGTCAGTACGGAGATTGTATGAAATGTTTCCCGTGACCACATGGGGGTCCTCCAGGTGCTCCAGTTTCCCCCCACACTCCAAAGACGTACAGGGTTTTAGATGAACTGGCTTTGGTAAAAACGTTAAGTTGTCCCAAGTGTGCAGGATAGTGCTAGTGTACGGAGGGGATTGCTGATCGGTGGACTTGGTAGGCCGAAGGGCCTGATTGCACACTGTATGTCAAAAGACATGTATAAAGGCAGGACCAATGGGGTGTAATAGAGCAGAGGGAACGAGGATTAGAAGTACATAGTTTCCTGAAAGTGTGTTACAGTAGATAGGGTGGTCAAGAATGCTTTCGGTACATTGGCCTTCATCAGTTGGATACATTGGACTTCATCAGTCATGGAATTTAGTACAGAGGTTGGTATGTTATGTGTTGGAAGGAACTGCAGATGCTGGTTAAAACCAAAGATAGACATAAAAAGCTGGAGTAACTCAGTGGGACATGTAGCATCTCTGGAAATAAGGAATGGGTGACGTTTCGGGGACAAGAGCCTTCTTCAGACTGGGTCCCTGTTATGCTACTGTTATACAAGATGTTGATGAAGGCACCCCTGCAGCTTTATGTTCCGTTTTCATCTCCCTGCCAGAGGAAAGATGCCATTGGAAAGAGTGCAGCGAAGTCTTGTGAGGATGTTGCCAGAAGCTGTGGGCCTGAGCTGTAGGGAAGAGGTTGGGTGGGCAGTCCGGGATTCTATTCCTTGGAACGCAGGAATCTGAGGGATGATTTTAATAGATCTTATAGAGATGTATAAAATCATTGAGGGGAATAGACAGAGTGAATGAGTCTTTTTTGAAGGGTAGAGAAATCAAGAACCAGAGGACATAGGTGAAAGATTTAATAGAAATCCTTT
The DNA here is from genome assembly GCA_963514005.1 of Raja brachyura. The sequence continues at coordinate 15,119,797 of OY740789.1, forward strand.
AGTGAGTACGAGACGACCCGTGGAAGTGGTTAAGGCAGATACGATGACAACATTTAAAAGGCATTTGGGCAGGTACATGGATCGAAAAGGTTTAGCAGGATCTGGTCCAAACACAAGTACATACGACCACCTGAGATGGGGAATCTGGGTTAGCATGGATATATAGGCTGAAGGGCCTGTTATCAACAATTCACAGACAATTCACAAAAAACCTGCACGTTTTTGGAGTGTGAAAAGAAAAGGGAGCACCCAGAGAAAGCACACACTGTCACAGGGTGAGCGTGCCAACTCCGCACAGCCAGCACCCATAGTCAGGTTTGAACCCGGTGCCCTGGCACCCGTAAGGCAGCAACTCTACTGCTGCACCAGTGTGCCATCCCTGCTAGAAGAAATGTCCTTTTTTTTATTACAGCCATTCCCTCCGATTCCATCCGGGACATTTTGCTGTGTCAAGTGCACTCTCGTTAAATAATTGTTTAACAACATGCAGTTCCTAACCTATACCTCCTCTCTTGGCTCCATCTAAGGACACCCAACAAACTTGTCAGGTGAGGCAGAGGTTCACTTGCACTTCCTTCAACCTCATCTACTGTATCTGCTGTTCCAGGTGTGGGCTCCTATATATATATAACGGCGAGACCAACCGCAGGCTCGGCCATCGCTCAGTTTGCCTAAACCGATTTAATCTCCCAGTTTAACAACTCCCTCTCCCATTCTCACACTGACCTTTCTGTCCTGATCCCTGAGCCTCCTCCATTGTCAGAGTGAGGCCCGGGGCAAATTGGAAGAACAGCACCTCATAATACGCTTGGGCAGCTTACACCCCAGCGGTATGAACATTGACTTCTCTAACTTCAAGTAACCCTTGCTTTCTCTCTCTCTCCATCCCCCCTTCCCCTTCCCAGTTCTCCGACCAGTCTGACTGTCCCTCTGATCGCACTGTTTGCTTTGTTGTCACCTTCTCCCAGCTAACAATGGTTCATTCTATATTTTCCTTGATCTGCATCTCTTACAATTCCTTATCTCTGTAACTCCCTCTCCCCTGACTCAGTCTGAAGAAGGGTCTCGACCCGAAACTTCACCCACTCCTTCTATCCAGAAATGCTGCCTGACCCGCTGAGTTACTCCAGTATTTTGTGTCTCTCTTCGATGTAGTAAACCAGCGCCTGCAGTTGCTTCCGACCAACTTGATGGAGTTTGCCCGTGTGACAAGTTGAGACACCATTGTGCCATCATCCCTGCCCGTCTACAGCCATTCTCTGGCAGTGAATGAGTTAAGAAATCTTTGGAACACAAACCTTTTTTTATCCCTGGTTAGAGATTGAGAGATCACGCAGAAATTTGCCAGGCGAGTCGTAGCTCGGTCCTTGTCGAGAGCACCAGACACATGGCACCTAACACCACATTTCCAAACCACAGGCTTCTATTTATTTTTGACGTGAACCCAGACCTAGTTGTAATTATAGGTGATAGGAGTGGCCTCCTAGCATCGCGGCCAGCTTCTTGTGCCTGACTCCGCAAAGCTGCTGGCAGAAAATTACATACATACCTTCAGAATAGGAGACGGCAACGTCACTTTGAAGGGAAGTCAAGTCAAAAGTCAAAAGAGTTTATTGTCATGTGTCCCTGACAGGACAATGCAATTCTTGCTTTGCTTCAGCACAACAGAACATAGTAGGCATTGACGACAAAATGGATCAGTGTGTCCATATACCATTATATACGTAAATACACGCATGAATAAATAAACTGATAACGTGCAAATAACAGATAAATGGGTACTAATGTTCAGAGTTTTGTCCGAGCCAGGTTTAATAGCCTGATGGCTGTGGGGAAGTGGCTATTCCTGAACCTTTTGTTGCAGTCCTCAGGCCCCTGTACCTTCTACCCAAATGTAGCAGGAAGATGAGTGTGTGGCCAGGATGGTGTGGGTCCTTGATGATGCTGCCAGCCTTTTTGAGGCAGCGACTGTGATAGATCCCCTTGATGGAAGGGAGGTCAGAGCCGATGATGGACTTGGCAGTGTTTACTACTTTTTGTAGTCTTTTCCTCTCCAGGGCACTCAAGTTGCCGAACCAAGCCACGTGCAACCAGTCAGCATGCTCTCCACTGTGCACCTGTAGAAGTTAGAGAGAGTCCTCCTTGACAAACCGACTCTCCGTAATCTTTTCAGGAAGTAGAGGCGCTGATGAGCTTTCTTAATAATTTCATCTGTGTTTCGGACCAGGAAAGATCTTCAGAGATGTGCACGCCCAGGAATTTGAAGCTCTTAACCCTTTCAACCATCGACCCGTTGATATAAACAGGACTGTGGGTCCCCATCCTACTCCTTCCAAAGTCCACAATCAGTTCCTTGGTTTTGCTGGTGTTGAGGGCCAGGTTGTTGTGCTGGCACCATATGGACAGTCGCTCGTCCTCTCTTCGTTACTCTGACTCATCCCCATCGGTGATACGTCCCACAACAGTGGTGTTGTCAGTGAACTTGATGATAGAGTTCGCACTATGACCGGCTACGCAGTCATGAGTATAGAGTGAGTACAGCAGGGGGCTGAGCATGCAGCCTTGAGGTGCTCCCGTGCTGATTGTTATTGAGTCTGACACATTTCCACCAATACGAACAGACTGTGGTCTGTGAATGAGGAAGTCGAGGATCCAATTGCAGAGGGATGCACAGAGACCCAGTTCTGTGAGTTTGGTAACCAGCTTGGAGGGGACGATTGTGTTAAATGCCGAGCTGTAATCAATGAATAACAGCCTGATATATGAGTTTTTGTTGTCCAAGTGGTCCAGAGCGGAGTGGAGAGCCAGCAAGATCGCATCCACCGTTGATCTGTTGTGGCGGTAAGCGAACTGCAGTGGGTCCAGGTTTTTGTCGAGGTAGGAGTTGATTTGCGCCATGATCAACCTCTCAAAGCACTTCATCACCACAGGCGTTAGTGCCACAGGTCGATAGTCATTGAGGCACGTCACCTTGTTCTTCTTGGGCACTGGTATTATTGATGCCCTTTTGAAGCAGGTGAGAACCTCAGACCTCAGAAGTGACAGAATGTTATCTGCCCACAGTGGATCTCCTCCTGGGATCCTCCAAGAAGCACAGAGCAACTACCTTACAGTGCCAGAGACCCAGGTTTGATCCTGACAATGGGCGCTGTGTGTAACGAGTGTTATACATTCTCCCTGTGACCTTGTGGGTTTTCCAAGGTGCTCCGGTTCCCTCCCACACTGCAAAGATGTGCAGGTTTGTGGAGGGTTAATTGCCTTCTGTAAATTGGCCCTTGCCCACAGGATCGCACTGGTGTACGGGGGTGATCGTTGGTCGACGCAGTCTCGGTGGGCCGAAGGGCCTGTTTGCATACTGTATCCATAAAAACTTAAACTAAAACAACAAAGTACAAAACGTTGGACATCAAATCAGAGGAACATTTCTGTGTGCAGGAAAGAACCGCAGATGCTGATGGCTGAAGAAGGGTCTCGACCCGAAACGTCACCCATTCCTTCTCTCCAGAGATGCTGCCCGTCCCGACCCTTTCTGTGTTACTGGATGCATGACTTCAGCATGAGTCGACAGCTTATCTGCTGGGATTGAGAAGGGCTGCAATAAAGTTTGCCGTGCCTCTATGAAGTGCTCAAACAACTCAAAAACGATTCTGGATCCAAGGCTCTAAACCTTAATAGGACAACGCAGGATTAAAATGGCAGAAAGAGAAACTCCTGTAATAAATCATTGGTTGTCATGTCAGCTTATACAAACACACATAAAGATAGGAGGAGATCAGGTTAGGCTCTGGGCCCTGCAACGTTAGGCACTACAGTGACATCCATATCTTAGTTTAAATGAAAGGAGGTGGACTTTTTTTAGTCGTAGAGTATATAATCTGTGGAACTCATTGCCAAGTCAGTGGATATTTTTAAGACGAGAGATAGACAAATTCTTGATTAGAAAGGAGGTGCCGGTCCACCAGTTCAGTTTATGTTTAGAGCTTAGAATTACAGCGCAGAAACAGGCTTTTCGGCCCACTGAGACCGTGCCAACCAGCGATCCTCTCACACTAGCACTACCCTACACACACTAGGGACAATTTACAATTTTTACCAAGCCAATCAACATACAAACCTGGTATTTCCTATGCGCTGATATGCAATTTTAGTTTAGTTTAGAGATACAGCGCGAAAACACATTTAGTCCGCACCGACCAGCGATCCGTGCACACTAACGCTGTCCTACACGCACTGGAGATAATTTACAATTATACCAAGCCAATTAGCCTGCAAACCTGTACATCTTTGGAGTGTGGGAGGAAACCGGAGATCCCGGAGAAAACCCGCGCAGGGCACTGGGAGAACGTACGAACAGACAGCGCCCGTAGTCGGGATCGAACCCGGGTTTCTGGCACTCCACCGCTGCGCCACCGTGCCGCCACCGCTGGTGGACCTGTGCCCTAGGTAAGGCACAGGGAATGATGCAGAGCGCAGAAAATATAGTCCTCAGCAAAACCGAGTTAACGGTTCAGGCCAATGATCTTTCATCACTGTTTTCCCAGTCACGTCTGTGCGCTTCTGGGAAAGGTGGGCGAAATGCATTAAGGAACAATGGCATAATTGAATGAAGGGAACTATTTGATTTTTTTTTAAACTGGGGGGGAGCGGGCAGAGGGGTGGGGAGCTCTACCGGGGAACCGCCTCGCAATTAACAGGCCAAGGATCCCCCTTCAGTGGTGCATCAACCTACGACTCCTACACTCACACTGCTTAAGGCACAAAGGGAACTGAAGGTGTAATTTTACACATGGCATCACAGGCCTACTGCATATTCATGGCACGACACCAATTTTTTTTCGAAACGTCCTCATTATGGGAAGCCAATTGAGGAGCCACATGTGTGCAATTAATTGGACCCTGGACGGTTGAAAATCCTGCTACTCGGTCGGCATCCCGTGCCGATTCGCCGTCGTTCTTGCAATGACCCCAGGAAACCAGGACACGCCAAGGACAACGCTGACCTGACACCCCAGACCCCGCCACAAACCACGAGTGCTTGGACTGCGCTCAGAGCAGACCACCAACCTCCCCCTCCCACCCCCACCTCCATCCCCCCCCCCCCCCCCCACAACAACACTCCATTCCACACAGTCCTGACAGATATCGAACTGAAGCTAAGCAAAGGCAAATTAATTCTAACCTTTCCGTGGACAGACAGTGTGTGACTTTCAACGCTGTGGTGTTCAGGAGATCCCTGGAGTTTTTTTAATCACATCCATCGCAGCGAGCTTATTGTCCACATCCCTCCCCTCAAGCTGCGCTTCTGTCAAGATCTGGAGAGTTGCCCCTAAGACACAACACCTTCTCCGAGATTCTTTTCATTTATTTATTCCCTCGCAGGAAGTTGGTGCCAGCATATGCTGCCGTCCTTAATTACTGCTGAACTGAGCGGCATGCTAGTCCACCAGAACGCAGTTTAGTTTAGTTGATGTCACATGTCCCGAGGTACAGTGAAAAACTTTTCATCAGTGATAGGAGTAGAATTAGGCCATTCGGCCCATCAAGTCTACCGCCATTCAATCATAGCTGACCTGTCTCTTGCTATCGTTGCGTGCCAACCGGTCGGTGGAAAGACAATACATGATTACAATCAAGCCATTTACAGTGTACAGATACATGATCGGGGAATAACGTTTAGTGCAAGGTAAAGCCTGCAAAATCCGATCAAAGGTAGTCCGAGGGTCACCAGAAAGTGCAGTTAAGAGAATTAGTGTCTGAAGTCACTAGTGTCTGATATCCAGTACAGGGCCTGAAGTCACCTGTACTGGATGTGTAGGTAGGAACTGCAGGTGCTGGCTTATACCGAAGATAGACACAAATTGCTGGAGTAACTCAGCGGGTCAGGCAGCATCTCTGGAGAGAAGGAATAGGGTGACATTTCGGGTCGGAACCCTTCTTCAGATTCTGCCTGTCTGTCACTAAAACTATGCCAGTAAAAAATAAATTAGGTTATTATTGTCACGTTGTGTCGAGGTACAGTGAAAATCTTTTTTGTTGCGTGCTATCCAGTCAGCGGAAATACCATACATGCCATCCAGCATGATTGGTGTAATGTTTAGTGAATGATAAAGTCAGGATTAATCCCCGATTAAAGATAGTCTAGGAGTCTTCAATGAGGTAAATTGGAGGCCGGGACAGCTCTCTAGTTGGTGATAGTTCATGTTCATATGTTCGAGGAGCAGAATTAGACCATTCGGCCTACCAGGCCTACTCCGCCATTCGATCATGGCTGGTCTAACGCCCTCTCAACGCATTGGTGATAGGATGATTTAGCTGCCTGATAACAACTGTCCCTGAATCTGGAGGTGTGCGTTTCCACACTTCTACACCTCTTACCTGATGAGAGAGGTGAGAAGAGGGAGTGTCCGGGGTGAAATTCATCCTTGGTAGGTTGGATAGGTAGGGTTCCCTTCCATAAATGGCCAACGGGGAACAAGATGAGATTTATTTTTGAAAGATGCCCAACAAGTCAATACATGTCGTGATCACTGATAGGAATTCAGAATTCATCTAATTATGTGAATTTTGACTCCCAAGCTACCGTGATGGGATTTGAGTTCAATTCTTCAGATCAATAGTCTGGGGCTCAGGATGTCAGTCAGGTAAATATACCCACTGTGCTATCCACAGCCCGGTGGATTGGCAAAGGAGGGGAAGGACATTAAGGAATGAAAAGGTGATCAATAATAATTCAATCGGGCAGCTCGAGTCCTTCTGGACAAATTACAGGTGACGACATACATTTTAAGCAAAGTTCCGTGACACGCACGGAAATGCTGCGTGTATCTTGGGGCATGTTTTAAACTGAGCCGCAAATTGCAGCCTTTTAACAATGATCCCAGGAGGCGAGCATTGTACCTGCAGTCCCTACAAAGGAACTGAAACGATCTCGTAAGTTGCTGTAGATTTAGAAGAAAGTAAAAAAAAAAAAAAAACCTGAGAATTGGGACTTTCTGGTCTCGGAGTGGTCCGCCTGTGTCTTGTGACATTAAATTTGAAAGAAAATAGATTTTTTTTTTTTGCCGGGGATTAATTAGTCATAATAATTGTAGTCAACTCGGGCTGCAGTCGATTACGGCTTATTATCCAACTAGTCACAGTGGCTTTCCTTCTCCGAATACGCGCTGTTTGCAGCAGGTCTTTGGGCTATCCTGCAAAATCCCTTAAAATTTACTCTTAAAAGATATTTATCCATCTTTCTTTTGTTTTCTCACTTCAGATCGAAAGGGCCAATCCTCATTAGAGACACCTTTTTACCACTGTGTGTGTGTATGTATACACACACACACATACACACACACACACACACACACACACACACACACACACACAATCATACACACACGATCACACACACACACACAGGCACACACAGAATATACATCCATGCACATCTCATATCCAGAGCCCTCACAAGCTGCCAGAGCTAACTTAATAAATGAACTTGTTCTCCCTTGCCTGGGAGCAAGTGCAGATTAATATCTGCCTACCTTGTTACTTAATTCATTATGGAATAGCAGTTAATTTGATTTGATATTATTTTAATAAAATTCTGTAATATATTAGATTGTTTCAGGCTATCAAAATAATTTTCCAATTATTACGGTCGCTCAAGCAAGTCTTTTTGCACAGCGGCAGTTGGTCTGGCTCAGAATACATTAGTGGCAACAACTTCATGCTGGTCAGAGAGTGAGGGAGGGGGGGGGGGGTGTGTGTGAGGAAATAATATGCATGATTACACCAGAAATGTTATTGCCGATAATGTGCAGCCGTAGAAATCACGGGCTCCCAGGGTAGCGGAGTTTCGCCTGCAAAGCCACAAATGTATGCGATTAAGGTAAAAGAGCAGGAATTACTGCGCCGTTAATTAACTCTTTCACCGCTGACTGTGCGACAGCACGCTTTGCTGGCTTGGCCGGTTCTGGCAGCTTGCTCTTACCTATCCCGCGGGAGTCACTATTCCGCAGCTGCTTCCCCTCCACGCTCCTCTCTAGCTATCCCCGTTAGCTCCTCTCACCCATCGGAAATTAATTTTATCCCCTCTTTAGACTTTTCGTTGGACTCTAGGGGTATCGGGTGGAAACAGGCCCTTCGGCCCTCCGAGCCCACGCCGACCATCAATCACCCCGGACACTAAAGAGGCTGTCCCACTTGGGCGATCTAATGGGCGAGTTTAGAAGAGTTTTTAAAAAATGACATGTTGAAGACCTCCTTCGACTATGTAGAAGACATCCTGCGACTATGTTGAAGACTAGCTTCAACTAGCTACAACTAACTTCGGGAAAATTGGACACCGAATAGTGGAGAGTGAAGACGACCTCCTTCGATCTCCTTCGACCTCCCTTCGACCTCCCTTCGACTATGATGAAGACTATCTATGGCTACCCTCGACTACCCTCGATTACAACATGCCGACCTACTACGACTAAACCTACGAGTAAAAAAAAGTATCGATTTTTTCCATGGCGACCTTTTTTTACTTGCGGGCTTTTTTTAACATATTGAAAAAAAACGCCGCGACCTAGCTGAGGCCTCGAGTACACGGAGATCACTCTCGAGCATGAAGGAGAGTTACGAAGACCTCCTGCAACCTCGTGTCGACCATGCTGCGAGTATGAGTCGAGGGCAAACTCGCCAGAACTCGCGGATTAGGTCACCCAAGTGGGACAGGCCCTTAACACCATCCCACACACACCAGGGACAATTTACAATTTTACCTAAGCTGATTAATGATACGATACGATACGATGGAACTTTATTTATCGCAAGGGTGAAATTGACCTGCCAACAGTCAAAAAACACAAAATACATGAAACATGAAATATGAAATTAAAGTGCCGAAGGAACCTGCAAACCTGTGCATCTTTGGAGTGTGGGAAGAGACCGGAGCACCCGGAGAAAACCCACATGGTCACAGGCAGAACGTACAAACTCCTTACAGACAGCACCCGTGGTCAGGATTGAACCCAGTTCACTGGCGCTGTGGGGCAGCAACTCTACCGCTGCACCCCCTGTCTCTGCTCTGAGTTCAATTGAACCACATTCTTTGCTTCAAACCCAGATTATTTATCAAATTCAATATTTGACATCATTGCCCATATGGTGGCTCCGTTAGTTGTCCACTGCGGGTTGAACGATGAAGATTCAGGTCTGTGTTGGGTGAATGGATGTTCTCAGACGTGACTGAATCATTGATCTCACCACCCTTAGGATCAGAGAGGGGAATCTCAGCTCAAATTACATCTTTACAATCAGCACACGGCAGTGTGCTATAGACATTAGACAATAGCTGCAGGAGTAGGCCATTCGGCCCTTCGAGCCAGCACCGCCATTCAATGTGGTCATGGCTGATCATCTCCAATCAGTACTGCATCCCTGCCTTGTCCTATTATCTCCTGACTCCGCTATCGTTAAGAGCCCTATCTAGCTCTCTCTTGAAAGTGCAACCTTCCCTCCATTGACGAACTGTACACTGCAAGGGCCAGGAAGCGAGCCGGCAAGATCATCTCTGACCCCTCTCACTCTGGCCACAAACTCTTTGAATCACTTCCCTCTGGAAGGCGACTCCGGATTGTCAAAGCTGCCACAGCCAGACATAAAAACAGTTTTTATCCACGAGTAGTTGCTCTACTCAACAGCCAAAAATCTGTAGCCTCCCTTTGATCTGGTAATTTGTTGGTTCACATGCTTGATCAATGGTGTTTTATCATGAATGTTTTATTATTATTAATGTTTAGTGTTTTCTGAGTCATTCGTAACTGTCACTGTATGTCATGTTGTTACTTGTGGGCGGAGCACCAAGGCAAATTCCTTGTATGTGAATACTTGGCCAATAAACTTACTTACTTACTTACTTACTTAAGTGTGCTCATTGGCACAAGGTGATGATTACTTTTGGAGTATTATTGAAAGCCAGATGGTAGAGACCCTGGCAAAACTCACCAACCTGAATCGCTGCTGAGGTTAGGGAAAGTAATAGAGAGAGAATGTGCTGGTGAGCAGTGGAATTGGAAGGGAGTTCGAGGGACGGGCGGCCATGGTGGCACAGCGGTAGAGTTGCTGCCTTACAGCGCTTGCAGTGCCAGAGACACAGGTTCGGTCCCGACTACGGGTGCTGTCCGTACGGAGTTTGTGCGTTCTCCCCGTGACTGTGTGAGTTTTCTCCGGAGATCTCCGGTTTCCTCCCACACTCCAAGGACGTGCAGGTCTGTAGGTTAATTGGCTCGGTATAATTGTAAATTGTAAATTGTCGCTAGCGTGTGTAGGATAGTGTGCGGGGATCGCTGGTCGGTGCGGACTCGGTGGGCCGAGGACCTGTTTCCGCGCTGTATCTCTAAACTAAACTAAACTAATACAATGGGGTTAGTAGAAACAAAGAACTTCAGGTGGTGGTGTATACCAAAGATAGATACAAAGTGCTGGAGTAACTCGGGGTCAGGCAGCATCTCTGGAGAAAATGGATGGGTGAAGTTGCGGCTGGATGAGGGGGGGAGACTGAAGAGCTGGAGGCAAGAAAAGACAATCAGGGCCAGCCATAAATGGGCAGGGCTTTTCCCGGCAGGTTCTTTGTTGGCCAGGGAATGATTAGTTTTTATAGTTTAGAGATACAGCACGGAAACAGGCTCCTTGGCCTACCACCTCTTCCTTCTAAACTCCAGTGGGTACAGGCCTAGTGCCTTCAAATGCTCATCATAGGGGGGTTGCACGCAAGGTCATTGGGTCAAAGGGCATGATGCACAGAGCAGCTCTGGAGGACATGGCAGCCTCCAGCATACACTGTTAACACGCAAAATATGCACTTTCGTACCTGTTAAAAACTGCCGAAATGATCAATTTTTGCGCTGTAAATAATTGAGAAGGGTGACTGAGCGCTCTGAACCAAATGCTCTAGTATCTTTGCTCTGAACCCGAGCACCAAGGTGTATGCGGCCGAAGGAGCGCATCCCTCGGAACAGCCCCCACTCTCCCCCCGGGGTCAGCGCTGTCTGGCCACGGCCGCCCACCGCCCCATCCCCCCCCCCCCCTGTGCTGCCGCACTGTGATGGGCTGAGGGTCGGCAGCGCCCACTCACGGGGCCGCGTGGAGCAGGGACACGGCTCCGGGCAGCGGACACACGGGGTGGAAAACCCAGCAACGTCCCCGTCAGCTGCAGCAGAGTTGGGGACGGTCTGGTCCCTCCGCCCACCCAGACTCACTGACCGCGCTGCACCGGCACCCCAACCCCCCCCCCCCCCCCCCCCCCCCCCGGAACCTGTCAGCATTAAATCTGGACGCTGGGACAGAAGATGGGCCCGTTGTACTGGCAGCCATAGTACCTGACGTTTAAGGCTTGTACTCCAGAAGGCGTAGCATGGCAACAGTATGGGTCACGGGTTGTGACCTCGACTGCGTTGCAACCTCCCTATATGTTAACCCAATAATTCCTCAGGTCATTCTCGTAAACCTCCTCTGGACCCTCTCTAACGCCAGCATGTCCATCCTCATACATGGAGCCCAAATCTGCTCACAATCCAGTGATCTATATTTTTGTAGTAAGGGATAGTTTGGTGAAGACCTTTATTTCATGTGGGCATTCTCCGGGTCCTCTGGCTCTCTCCCACACTCCAAAGGCGTACAGCTTTGTAAGATTAATTGGCTTTGGTAAAATTGTAAATTGTCCCGAGTGCGTAAAATAGTGCAGTTTCATGGTTGTTTAGTGTGAGAGCCTTTATCTTGTAAGTTTCAGTGAACAAGTCACTGAATCTTACGAGGATGTTGCCAGGATTAGAGGGTGTGAGCTTCCTGGAGAGGTTGAGTAGGCTGGGTCTCTATTCCTTGGAGCACAGGAGGATGAGGGGTGATCTTATTGAGGTGTATAAAATGCTGAGAATAGATCGGGTGGATGCACAGAATCTCTGGCCCAGAGTAGGGGAATCGAGGACCAGAGGACAGATTCAAGGCGAAGATGAAAAGATTTAATAGAGATCTGAGGGGTTACTTTTTCACACACAGGATGGTTGTAAGGAAAAAAACTGCCAGAGGAGGTAGTTGAGGCTGGGACTATCCCAATGTTTATGAAATAGTTAGAGAGATACATGGAAAGGACAAGTTTTTGGAGGGATATGGACCAAGCGCAGGCAGGTGGGACTAGTGTTGCTGGGACAAGTTGGCCAGTGTGGATCGAAGGGCCTGTTTCCACACTGTAGCACTCTATGACTCTATGACTCTGTGGATGAGCGCAACCTCCAAATACATGCATTTGCTATCCATGTACTGCGGCTAGATGCTAAATTTGGGGGCACCGGTCGAGATGACTTAGATCGAGTATTCTCCCATTCTGAGGAAGGGTCTCGACCTGAAATGTCGCCCTTTCCTTATCGCCAGAGACGCTGCCTGTCCCGCTGAGTTACTCCAGCTTTTTTGTGCCTGTCTCCCATTCATCCTGTTGATTCGCTGCACTCCAGCAGAAGGCTTGTCGGATATAACTTTGAGTAGAGAAAGACAGAAAACGATTGTTAGTGCAGTGATAGCACCTTGTTTGACACCAGTCTGCTTTGACATTGGCCTGTGGCAGATCCATTTGTTAAGATCACGTATTGACCTAATCATTATCCACTTAGCAAAGTCGGGAAAACAGATTATGTGGACATTATCCCACAGAGAGAGCTTGGGTGTGAATGAATTGGCAGCATTTCCTGCAATACATGTGTGGCTGGTCTCCAAAAACTATTCCATTGGCTGTAAATGTTATCAAACATCTTAAGATTACAAAAGTTGCCGTACACTAGTAGCTCCGAATGTAACCATTGCCCTGAAATACTGAATCTTCATTGTCGAGTATTTATTTTATTTTTGGTTCATGTCATTGCAAGGTTTCCATCCTTGCAGATAAAGTGTGCATGAAATCTGATGGAATAATAAGGGCTGGCGCAGAGGTAGAGTTGCTGCTGTACCCAAGAGCCAGAGACCCGGGTTCGATCCTGGCTGCTGGTGTTTACGGTATGGAATTTGTACGTTCTACCTGTGGCCCACGTTGGGTTTTCTCCGGGTGCTCCGTTTTCCTCCCACACTCCAAAGACGTACAGGTTTCATAGGTTAATTGGCTTTGATAAAATTGTAAATTGTCCTTGGTGTGTAGGCTGGGGTTAGTATGCGGGGTGATCAATGTTCGGCACAGACTCCGTGGGTCAAAGGGCCTGTTTTTGCGCTGCATCTCTAAAGTCTAATGTCTGAAGCATTCTGTGGCAAACAGACGCAAGCAATTCCACTCCAGTTGCCTATTGCCCCACCTCTGATGAACAAAACACATCAGCGGACAGAGGTGTGAGGAATGATCGCCACAGTTAGTTTAACGATACAGCGCAGAAACAGGCCCTTCGGCCCATCGAGTCCACGCTGACCAGCGATCCCCGCACACTAGCGCTAACCTACACACACTGGGGACAAATTTCAATTTTACCTGAAGCCAATTAACCTACAAGCCCGCACGTCTTTGGAGTGCGGGAGGAAACCGGAGCACCCAGAGAAAGTTCACGCAGGTCACGGGGAGAGAGCACAAACTCTGTACAGTCAGCTCCCGTGGTCAGGATCGAACCCGGGTCTCTGGCGCTGTGAGGCGCCAGCTCTACTGCTGCGCCACCGTGCCACCCAACGCTCAGGAGATTCAGGAGCCAAAGCCTGCCAGTGGTCCTTTTATTTCAAACAATCGCACGTTCAGTACAGGGCCAGTGCAGTGTCACAAGAATTAACGATGTCAAAAGAAATGTGAAGAGGATTAATGGTGGCAGAGGCACCATGGTGCTCTTTGCTCTGTTTGCACCAATTTTCTCCAGCTAATTTTAGCATCCGCATTCCATCCTTAGGAGGCCACGAAAAAACAGCACGAATATCACATCAGCTCTGTGGAATCAGTTAGCAATTACCCTCTGATTGTTAAAGGTACATTAATCCCTCCTACAATCTCCGGCAAACTAGTTAACTAGCTTTGAGAGCAATGTCGTGTTCAGTGGTTGGAACCGGTGCAATATTCCTGTCATCCTAATACTCAGTGCACCCGTTACCTGGTTGTAAAGAGATTTTATTGCGAGATCTAATAGAACAGTTTGAGATTCATGCTGCAACATCAGCGCACTTAACACCTTCAGGTTCCTTTGAGAGTTGGGCTCTTCCCTGAGAATGAAGATTAAAAATTAAGGGGTGGGCCATTTAGGACTGAGATGAGGAAAAGCTTTTTTCCGCCCAGAGAGTTGGGAATCCGTGGAATTCTCTGCAACAGATGGCAGTGGAGGCCAATTCAGTAGATGCTTTCAAGAGAGAGTTAGATTTAGTTCTTCGGGCTAATGGAATCAAGGGATATGGGGAGAAGGCAGGAACGGGGTACTGATTTTTGATGATCAGCTATGATCATATTGAATGGCGGTGCTGCCTCGAAGGGCCGAATGGCCTACTCCTGCACCTATTTTCTATGTTTCTATGTTTCAAATGAAGCCTGCCTATAAAAATCTCCCATCAGTCAAAACTATATCGCAACGTTTAAGAAACATTTGGACAGGTACGTGGATAGACAATAGACAATGGACAATAGACAATAGGTGCAGGAGTAGGCCATACGGCCCTTCAAGCCAGCACTGCCATTCAATGTGATCATGGCTGATCATCCACAATCAGTACCCCGTTCCTGCCTTCTCCCCATAATCCCCTGACTCCGCTATCTTCAATAGCCCTATCTAGCTCTCTCTTGAAAGTTTCCAGAGAACCGGCCTCCACCGCCCTCGGAGACAGAGAATTCCATAGACTCACAACTCTCTGTGTGAAAAAGTGTTTCCTCATCTCCGTTCTAATTGGGTTACCCCTTATTCTTAAACTATGGCCCCTGGTTCTGGACTCCCCCAACATCGGGAACATGCTTCTAGCATGTCCAAACCCTTAATAATCGTATGTTGCAATAAGATCCCTTCTCATCTTTCAAATCTCCAGAGTATACAAGCCCAGCCGCTGCATTCTTTCAGAATATGACAGTCCCGGCATTCCGGGAATTAATCTTGTGAACCTACGCTGCACTCCCTCAATAGCAAGAATGTCCTTCCTCAAATTAGGGGACCAGAACAGCACGCAATACTCCAGGAGTGGTCTCACTATTGCTCTGTGCAACTGCAGAAAGACCTTTTTGCTCCTATACTCAAATGTTCTTGTTATGAAGGCCAACATGTCATTTGCTTTCTTCACTGCCTGCTGTACCTGCATGCTTACTTTCATTGACTGATGAACAAGGACCCCCAGATCCCGTTGTACTTCCCCTTTTCCCAACTTGACACCATTTAGATAATAATCTGCCTTCCTGTTTTTGCTATCAAAGTAGATAACCTCACATTTATCCACATCAAAATACATCTGCCATGCATCTGCCCACTCCCCCAACCTGTCCAAGTCACCCTGCATTCTCATGGCATCCTCCTCACAGTTCACGCTGCCACCCAGCTTTGTGTCATCTGCAAATTTGCTAATATTACTTGTAATCCCTTCATCTAAATCATTGATGTATATTGTAAATAGCTGCGGTCCCAGCACCGAGCCTTGCGGTACCCCACTAGTCACTGCATGCCATTCTGAAAGGGACCCGTTACTCCCTACTCTTTGTTTCCTGTCTGCCAACCAATTTTCTATCCATGTCAGCACTCTACCCCCAATACCATGTGCCCTAATTTTGCCCACTAATCTCCTATGTGGGACCTTATCAAATGCTTTCTGAAAGTCCAGGTACACTACATCCACTGGCTCTCCCTTGTCCATTGTCCATAGGATTTGGGGGGATATAGGCCAAACACAGGCAGGTGGGACTAGTGTAGATGGGACATGTTGGCGGCATGGGCAAGTTGGGTGAAGGGCCTGTTTCCACGCAGTAAGACTCTACGACACTAGTGGCAAAGCCCCTTTTAATTCCCTGATTGAAAAAACTGGGCATGGACACAAAATGCTGGAGTAACTCAGTGGGTCAGGCAGCATTTCTGGAGAAAAAGAATAGGTGACCTTTCGGGTCGGAGTGTCTGAAGAAGGGTTCCGACCCAAAACGTCACCTATTCTTTTTCTCCAGAGATGCTGCTTGACCCGTTGAGTTACTCCAGCATTTTGTGTCTATCCTCGGTGATCAACCAACCTCTGCAGTTCCTTCTGACATTAGAGAACTGGACGTTATGAGGAGACCTGAGAGAATTATATATAACCATGAGAGGCATTGGATAGGGTAGTCAGTCAGAAGCTTTTCCCCCAGGATGGGAACATTTAAAACTCGAAGGGTCAAATGGCCATAGTTTAAAGGTAAGAGGGGCAAAGTTGAAAGGGAATGAGTGGGGCAAGATGCAGCAGGTGGGACTAGTGTAGCTGGGACATGTTGGCCGGTGTGGGCCGGTTGGGCCGAAGCGCCTGTTTCCACACTGTATCACTCTATGGGCAGCCGAGTTTTGCGTGAAGTCCAGTTTATGGAGGCTGAAGATGAGAATCCGGAGAGAAACCTAAAGGGAACGTGGGAACAAAGTGAGGCTTTCCGCAGATGAGACAAACTAAGCTCAAAGCACCAGCGTCATGTAACACCACTTGTTCAAAGTCTCGTTACTTTATCCAGTAGACTCCCCTACCCTCAGGACAAAGGCTGAGCCTTAAATGTCAAAGACATTTGGTTTTGAGGTGAGAGGGGGAAAGGTTAAAGTTCATAACTGCATAAGAATGAGGCCATTCAGCCCATCAGGTCTACGCCATTCAATCATAGCTGATCTATCTCTCTCTCCTAACCCCATTCTCCTGCCTTCTCCCTGTAACCCCTGGCACACGTACTAATCAAGCTTTAAAAATATCCACTGACTTGGCCTCCACAGCCTTCTGTGGCAAAAAACTCCACAGGTTCACCACCTTATGGCTCAAGAAATTCCTCCTCATCTCCTTCCTGAAGAAATGTCCTTTAATTCTGAGGCTATGACGTCCGGTCCTAGACTCTCCCACTTTAGGTCTAAGTATATGAGGAACAATCAATATCTGACGGGGCACAATAATTCAGTCTTCAGATTTAGCTGTCGTTCATCAGCCCTTCCCGACTCAACCTTGTGGTCCATGACGGCACCATAATCACTATTTGGAAACACTAATTGTAACCCACTGCCAGACATTTATTAGCCTGCGATAAATACAGGGCACGTCAGGCTATAGTGAAGATAAAGACGCAGGGAAGTTAGGACAGGAGAGACCTGACAGCGAGCAGCAGTGAGTCTGAAGGAGCTGGGCTGTGGAACTGAAGATGGTAGTCATTTTTAGTACAGTTTAGTTTAGTTTAGAGATACAGCATTGAACAGGTCCATCGGACCACCGAGTCCATGCCAAGCAGCTATTTCCAGTCACAACCACCTTAATGGCTTTAGCCTTCTCTGTATTTAACTAGAGAAGGCAATAAGGAAGGGGGAAGGAAGGGAGGGAGGGAGAGAGGGAGGGAGGGAGGAAGCGAGGGAGGGAAGGAAGGAGGGTGAGAGGGAGGGGGAGTGCGGGGGTGAGGGAGGGAAGGAGGGAAGGGGGAGGGAGGGAGGAAGGGAGGGAGGGAGTGAAAGAGGGAGAGAGGGAAAGAGGGAGAGAGGGAGAGAGGGAAGGAAGGAAGGAAGGAAGGAAGCTAGGAAGGAAGGAAGGAAGGAAGGAAGGAAGGAAGGAAGGAAGGAAGGAAGGAAGGAAGGAAGGAAGGAAGGAAGGAAGGAAGGAAGGAAGGAAGGAAGGGAGGAAGGATGGAAGGGAGGGAGGAAGGAAGGAAGGAAGGAAGGAAGGAAGGAAGGAAGGAAGGAAGGAAGGAAGGAAGGAAGGAAGGAAGGAAGGAAGGAAGGAAGGAAGGAAGGAAGGGAGGAAGGATGGAAGGATGGAAGGGAGGGAGGAAGGAAGGAAGGAAGGAAGGAAGGAAGGAAGGAAGGAAGGAAGGAAGGAAGGAAGGAAGGAAGGAAGGAAGGGAGGGAGGAAGGAAGGAAGGAAGGAAGGAAGGAAGGAAGGAAGGAAGGAAGGAAGGAAGGAAGGAAGGAAGGAAGGAAGGAAGGAAGGAAGGGAGGAAGGATGGAAGGATGGAAGGGAGGGAGGAAGGAAGGAAGGAAGGAAGGAAGGAAGGAAGGAAGGAAGGAAGGAAGGAAGGAAGGAAGGAAGGAAGGAAGGAATTAGAAGATAAAAAGAGACAAGGAAAGAGAATAAAAGAGAATGTGTAAAAAAGAAATGAAGGGAAAGCAAGAAAGAAAACTCAATAGAGAGATAAAAAAGAGGGAAAGAATGAGCAAGGAGGTGAAAAATGAAAAGGAGAAAACCATTGGGTGGGAAAGAGAAAGAAAAAATAAAGAGAAAGAACAACATTTTATTTTTATTAAGAAAATGTGTTGGAGCAGCTCAAAACATGAAAGTACCTTTATGCAAAGATGAAGAAAGAACGCAGTGGTTTAAAGGAATGATACTGAATGGCAGAGATTAGCAGATAGACTCGGACTCTGGTCATTGGAGCTAACTCACATGGCAGAGACATTTCATCTCCAACCACAGTTTGACACTTACTGCATATAACAACTTTAATAACATCCCAATCACTCAACAGGGCAGACGGGACAATGCGCTGAAAAGAGAAAGCATTTGAGGGGGGTGGTCGAAGGGTATGTTCGGAGAATGGAGATTTCGAGGAGGCAGGCTGAGAGGGTTCAGCGTTCAGGATGACAGAGGATAATTCATTCACATGCAAGGCCATCCCCCCCAAAACAAAGAAATAACAACACATTTTTCTTTTCCAATAATGAAAATGATGTAAAGGTTGGAAGGTTTCTGCTCCAAAACAGTGTGAATTCTGTGCTATTAATGTGTGCAGGAGAGAGCTGTTAATCAGCGTGTTATCAGTACACCACAAGGATGTGGCCAATCTATTTACAATTTTGAAAAAAAAAGAAATGCAATGTTTCTGTTCACTTTCAGAGACCGTTTTCTTCCGTTCATGCACTGTTCTGTGAAGTCTGCATTTGTGTGCAGAGTGAAATGAAGAAATGGCTAATGCAAATCTTTAGGTAGACAAAAATGCTGGAGAAACTCAGCGGGTGAGGCAGCATCGATGGAGCGAAGGAAATAGGCAACGTCTCGCCCCGAAACGTTGCCTATTTCCTTCGTTCCATCGATGCTGCCTCACCCGCTGAGTTTCTCCAGCATTTTTGTCTACCTTCGATTTTCCAGCATCTGCAGTTCCTTCTTGAACAGTGCAAATCTTTAATTTAGTTTGGATACAAAATGCTGGGGTAACTCAGCGGGACAAGCACCATCTCTGGAGAGAAGGAATGGGTGACATTTTTTGGGTCAAGAACCTTCTTCAGACTCCTTCTTCCCTACTTTATTTTTGTTTAGTTTAGAGATACGGTGTAAAACAGGCCCTTCGGCCCAACGAGTCCGTGCCGACCACCGATCCCCGCACATTGACTCTATCCTACACACACTAGGGCCAATTTACAATCATACCAAGCCAATTAACCTACAGACCTGTAAGTCTTTGGAGTGTGGGAGGAAACCGAAGATCTCGGAGAAAACTCACGCGGGTCCCGGGCAGAACGTACAAACTCCACACAGACAGCACCCGTAGTCGGGATCGAACCCGGGTCTCTGGCGCTGCAAGCACTGTAAGGCAGAAACTCTACCGCTGCGCCACCGTGCCGCCCTGTCTATTTATCGTCATGAAACCTAACACAAGAACAGATGTACGAACAGGAAGGCGAAATGGTGGGCACTGGAAGAAAAGCTTTCAGATTTTTGGAGACCAAGATTTCTGAAGTGACGTGTGTAATTATCAGGCGAAAAAAACTTAATTGAAATTTTGCCGTAATTACCCCAGCAAGTGTTGAGATATGTTATTGAAGTGGACTACTCCCAGAGCAGGTTAGCAGCTGCTAGAACTTGTCTTGCAGTATTCTTTACCTGCCAAAAAGGCTCCAAGCTAAACTGAAGTGGGCGGCATCAGACATGGACATTAAAATTTCAGTACTTACCAGGCTTCGAAAAGCCCAGACAATTATGATTAGAATGTGACTCAGTGCCAAATGAGAAAGGCAGCTGGAAGGATGGATGTGGTCTCCATCTTATCACCTGAGAACCTTCTTTCGGGTGGCACGAATGGAATTATAGTTCAAATGATCTGGAGAAAGTGTGCCGTCGATGCCTCAGTAATTAACATTTTTTTTCTGAGAGTTTCATTGATTTTCCTAAACTTGGATTGTCACTGCGATGCGAGTTCCCTGTTTATCAGGGGATTTCTGGGATCCAAAGCACTCTTTAGTTTGAAGAGTCTGAAGAAGGGACTCGATCGGAAACGTCACCCATTCCTTCTCTCCAGAGATGCTACCTGGCCCACTGAGTTACACCAGCTCTTTGGGCCTCTCTTCGGTGTAAACCAGCATCTGCAGTTCCTTCCAGAGTCTTTAGCTTTAGTTTAGCTTAGAGGTTTAGAGCAGAAACAGGCCCTTCGCCCCACCAAGTCCACGCCGGCCAGCGACCCCTGCACACTAACGCTAGCCTACACTGGGGACAGATTGCAATTTTTTCCAAAGCCACAAACCTGTACGTGTTTGGAGTGTGGGAGGAAACCGGAGCACCCGGAGAAGACCCACACAGGTCACGGGGAGAACGTACAAGCTCTGTACAGATGGCGCCCGTGGTCTGGATCGAACCTGGGTCTCTGGCGCTGTAAGACAGCAACTCTACCGCTGCGCCACTGTGCCACCATGGGATTACAAGGCAGTTAAATCTTTGAGTCATCTGTCAAGCACTCAGCTTCGCAACAAACAATGACAACATTTTGAACTGGGGCCAAATTGTGCAATCATCATTAATTTTAATAAGGGGTCAACTCATAAATTAAGCCCACAGATTGAAACAAATGCAAGCCTTGGGTGTGTTCCACTGGGTTGGGCTAGGATTGGACTTGATCCAAAACACCCTCCAGGTTCTCTAACTAAATTAGGTAAGGGTTGCAAGAACAGGCAGAAGGCTACTTGAGACAGGTTTCCCTGGCACCACGCACAATACAATTGCCCAGTTGTTCATACCAGCCTGACTTTGTGCACTAGAGTCATAGAGTCATAGAGAGATATGGAAACAGGCCCTTCGGCCCAATTTGCCCAAACTGGTCAACATGTCCCAGCTACGCTAGCCCCACCTGCCTGCATTTGGTCCATATTCCTCCAAATCTGCCCTATCCATGTACCTGTCTAACAGCTTTTTAAACGTTGGCATCGTCCCTGTCTGAACTACCTCTTCTGGCAGCTTCTTTCATACACCCACCACCCTTTGTGTGAAAAAATTGCCCCTGAGATTTTTATTAAATCTTTTCCACTTCACCTTACACTTGTGTCCTCTGGTCCTCGATTCCCCTACTCTGGGCAAGAGACTCTGTGTATCTACCTGATCTATTCCTCTCATGATTTTATACACCTCCATAAGATCACCCCCTCATCCTCCTGCGCTCCAGGGAATAGAGTCCAAGCCTACTCAACCTCTCCCTACAGCTCACACCCTCTAGTCCTGGAAACATCCTCATAAATCTTCTCTGAACCCTTTCCAGCTTGAGAACATCTTTGCTATAACATGGTGCCCAGAACTGCAGGCAGGAATCAATCCCTGAATCTGAATGGAGAGGCCCAGTTGGGGCGGCACGGTTGTGCAACGGTAGAGTTGCTGCCTTACGGCGCCAGAGGCCCGGGTTGGACCCTGACCACGAATGCTTGTCTGCACGGAGTTTGTACATTCCCCCTGTGGCCACCTGCGTTTTCTCTAGGTGCTCCGGTTTCCTCCCACATTCCAAAGATGTGCAGGTATGTTCTGAGCTTTAAACGCATCCTCATCCACCATGATCACAGTGAATGGCGGTGCTGGCTCGAATGGCCAAATGGCCTACTCCTGCACCTATTGTCTATTGTCTTTCTGAGCTCCAAGAAATTACACACAGGTCACAGGGAGAACATACAAACTCCGTACAGACAGCACCCGTAGTCAGGATCGAACCCGGATCTCCAACTCTGTAAGGCAGCAAATCTACCTCTGCGCCACCGTGCCATGCCGCCCACCTTGCATAGGCACTTCTCATAGAAACATAGAAAAATAGGTGCTGGACTAGGCCATTTGGCCCTTCGAGCCTGCACCGCCATTCAATATGATCATGGCTGGTCATCCAACTCAGTATCCTGCACCTGCCTTCTCTCCATACCTCCTGATCCCTTTAGCCACAAGAGCCACATCCAACTCTCTCTTGAATATAGCCAATGAACTGGCCTCAACGACCTTCTGTGGCAGAGAATTCCAGAGACTCACCACTCTCTGTGTAAAGAATGTTTTCCTCATCTCGGTTCTAAAGGAATTCCCCCTTATCCTTAGACTGTGACCCATTGTTCTGGACTCCCCCAACATGGGGAACAATCTTCCTGCATCTAGCTTGTCCAACCCCTTAAGAATTTTGTAAGTTTATATAAGATCCCCCCTCAATCTTCTAAATTCCAGTGAGTACAAGCCGAGTCTATCCAATCTTTCTTCATATGAAAGTCCCGACGTCCCAGGAATCAGTCTGGTGAACCTTCTCTGAACCCCATCTATGGCAAAAATGTCTTTCCTCAGATTTGGAGACCAAAACTGTACGCAGGTCTCACCAAAACCCCGTACAACTGCAGTAGAACCTGCACCAGTTCTCGTTACAGACTGGTGCAGATGCAAGCCTGCGGTGTGAATTTTTGAACCATCAACAGGGACAACTGGGATGAGGATTCCCCAGTCGGACAACATTTGAGCCATTGGTTCAAAAGAGACTTGCACATCCAGCAAAGGGGCAACAAGAGCCATCTATTGGGAAGAAACCAAAAAATGAACTAATCTAGGATCTGACAGCTTGACCTTCTGTAATGTCCATTCAGCAATCATCGAGGCTACCATTCAGGAGCTTTAGGCATTTGAAGCCGGGGACATTTTGAAATTTGACCTGAGTTTCCTGCAGTATTGATCCATGGAGCTTGGAAATAACTATGAAAGCAAACCAATCTCTGGGTTAGCTAGACACTGAAAGCAAATGTTTCCCTTTTGACCGGATCAGTGTTTGCAGCAAGGCTGATATTCCTGGTTTATGCTACAACCTTTGATACTCCAGTTGGTGAAAGGGGTTCAAAACTTGGGGATATTGGACATATCCGTCACGATAGACTGACAATAAATACAGTTGCTCTGCGTGCAATATATTTTCATCAACCAAATGGAAATTGATTTCCTTTACCAAAGCTAACTCATTGATTCTTGGTTTTGATAGACTCAGAACTCACACTTAAAGTGTCTGCAATCAATTCCAGCACAACATCAAGGGACTTAACTGATTGAGAAGTTACTTGATAAATATTTTATGTTTTTTTTTCTCCTTTTTTCACTGAGATTTATTCAGGAAATTCTCAGCCATTAACGCACCTACCAAGTAGTGAATAATACTCTAGTTTACAAACTACAGTTCATCTTCATCTTCAATAAATGTTGAATTGAAAGTTCAGAATGGTTTAGTTTAGTTTAGAGATACAGCGCGGAAACAGATCCTTCGGTCCACTGAGTCCACAGCGAGCAGCATTCCCCGCATATTAACATTATCCTACATGCACTGGGGACATTTTTTACATTTATCAAGCCAATTAACCTACATACCTGTACGTCTTTGGAACGTGGGAGGAAACCGAAGATCTCGGAGAAAACCCAAGTGGCCATGGGGAGAACGTACAAACTCCGGACAGACAGCGCCCGTAGTCGGGATCGAACCCGGGTCTCCGCCGCTGCAAGCGCTGTAAAGCAGCAACTCTACCACTGTGCCACCGTGCCGCCCATGATCATCTGAAATGTCAGAGAATTCTGACATATGATGTTGTCAGATTAAAGTACTATAATCTTTGCTTGCCTTACTGCACTGGTATAAAAATGTTCAGTCAATATATTTTGTCCTGAATATGTTTGCTCTCAGGAAAAATATTCTAATCTTGCCTCCAGCTTTGTTTGCGTTGCTTCAGGCATAGAACATGAAGAATGAGTAGGTCCAAAGAAAGGGCCCGACCCAAAATGTATTTTTGGAGTGTAAAAGCATGGGCAGCATAGAGATGCTGCCTAACGCGTTGAGTTACTCCAGCAGAAGTATGGGTTGGGGTCGGGAGATCAGTACCAGTACAACAGAGCATTAGTTTCCCCTTGAAACTGAACAAAATATGGGGCGGCACGGTGGAGCAGCGGTACCGCGCCAGAAACCCGGGTTCAATCTTGATGACAGGAGCTGTCTGTGTGGAGTTTGTACGTTCTCCCCGTGAACTGCACCGGTTTTCTCCGGGTGCTCCAGTTCCCTCCCACACTCCAAACACGTACAGATTTCTCGGTTAATTGGCTTTGGTAAAATTGTTAACTCTGCCTATTGTGTGTACGATAGAGCTAGTGTTTCCATGCCTATTTCCATGCTGCATCTCTAAATTTAAAAAACGAAGAGATCTGCGTTGGTAAGAAAAGAATTGTCGATTCTTCCTCTAAGGATCTATAATTATTTCCTTATTGACACAGAGAGTGGTGAGTCTGTGGAATTCTCTGCCTCAGAGGGCGGTGGAGGCAGGTTCTCTGGATGCTTTCAAGAGAGAGCTAGATAGGGCTCTTAATAATTGCGGAGTCAGGGGATATGGGGAGAAGGCAGGAACGGGATACTGATTGGGGATGATCAGCCGTGATCATATTGAATGGCGGTGCTGGCTCGAAGGGCCAAAATGGCCTACTCCTGCACCTATTGTCTATTGTCTCTTGACACTATCTATAGTCCTAATATGGTGAAAAGGTGAGATTCCATAACGTTAACAGATGAGATTCTGTCCCAGGGCATTAATATCAGGCAGATGAGTACAATATCATTGCAAAATATTACCTCCTATGTTCCTTCCGTGAATGTCAAACTGGGAACTGCCTAGGTTATCACGGTCAACAGCTTCTGTTAAAATGTTTTTTTTTAATTTCAAAATAGACTTTATTCAAGTAATAAATATTTACAATACATCAACCGTGCGAAAAATCCATCCAACATTTTCGGAGGCTATACAAATTGCTCCATACAGTCTATATACATTTTTCAAAATGTTCAAATTTCACGAATCGATCCCCCACCCGTGCCACTCATGTGGCCCCCCGGCATGGGATACCTTCCCTTATTTTGAGGGGCGTCTCCACCATACTGTGCCCCGCATGTCCAGCAGCGGAAGGACCTTAGACTGTGGCCCTCCCCCACCGAGCCTTGGCGTTGGCTGCAGCGAGCTTCAGTGCGTCCCTCAGTACGTACTCCTGCAGTCTGCAGTGGGCCAGTCGGCAACATTCCCCGACGGACATCTCGCTCTGCTGGGTGGTGAACAACGCTCGGGCAGACCAGAGAGCGTCTTTCACCAAGTTGATAACCCTCCAGCAGCACTTGATGTCAGTCTCTGAATGTGTCCCTGGGAACAGTCCGTAAATCACAGAGTCCTCTGTGACGGAGCTGTTTGGAATAAAGCGTACCAGGGACCCTTGCATTTTTCTCCAGACTCTTTGGGCAAATCCACACTCTGCAAAGAGGTGGGCAACCGTCCCCTTTGCAATTAGGTTTAAGCTGTGGCTTCCTGCTTTAATGCTGGGATGTGCAATCCTGCCTCTCAGTCCATGGACTGAGCCATAGATCTAGGCTGATGGTTACTGGCATCGGGAGTGAGTGCAGCACGATCAAAGATATCATCTTTTGCATGAGAATTTAAACCAGGTTCCTGCACAATATCCAGGTTCAATTTACCAAAGGAAGAGTAGGGATGTTTTTCTGATCATTATCCAATCAATATTCCATAACATTAATAGGATGGATGAGGGGAGGGAGGGGGGGGCTCATTGAAACTTGCCGAATAGTAAAAAGCCTGGATAGAGTGAATGTGGAGAGGATGTTTCCACTGGTGAAAGAAAATAGAACCAGAGGTCATAGCCTCAGAATTAAAGGACGTCCCTTTAGGAAGGAAATGAGGAAGAATTTCTTTAGTCAGAGGTGATGAATCCATGGAATTCAATGGATATTTTTAAGGCAGAGATAGATAGTTTTTTGATTAGTGTGGGTGTCAGGGTTTTGGGGAGAAGACAGGAAAATGGGGATTAAGAGGGAAAGATAGATCATCCATGATTGAATGGCGGAGTAGACTTGATGGGCTGAATGGCCCAATTCTGCTCCTATCAGTTATGACCATAGAGTCATTCAGCATGGAAAGAGACCCTTCAGCCCAACTCATCCATGCCGACCAAGCTGCCCCATCTATGCTAGTCCCACTTGCCACCGTTTGGCCCATATCCCTCTGATTGTTTCCTATCATCCATTCCTACCATGTACCTATCAAAATATATTTTACAGTGCATTGGACATGGTGGACCTAAAGCCTGTTCCTGTGTTGTACTGTTTAATGTTCCATATTCCAAAACAGAAAGAGCATAAAAATACTGGGAATTTTCAATAAGCCAGGAAGTCTTTGTGTCATGAACAATATTAGGCACAGTCCTTGGGACATGTCATCCTGTGTCATTCCCTTTGTAAATGTAAATTGTCCCTAGTGTGTGTTAGTGTTAGTGTGCGTGGACTCGATGGGCCAAAGGGCCTGTTTCCGTGCTGTATCACTAAACTAAACTAACAGAGCAAACCATGGAGAATCCTTTATGTTTAATCAAAACACTATAGATAATGATATTCGCGTTTGTAACACAATCATTCGATACCGTTAAAAGCAAAAAAGAATGTGCTATATACTAAGAATATTATCAAAAACAGATTAGTTTAAAGATTTTTATTGTCATTTTTTTGTTTCATTCCAAGACAGTGATCATCTCAGGCTCAGAGACAATGTGCCTGATGGCAGAGAATAAAGCACTCAAGGGACTTCTGAGATAAAGTGACTTAAACAACCTCTCCAGGATGCTATTTAATGAAATATAGAAGAGGTCATGAATAGGTTATTGGTTATAGGATTAGCTGTGACCCCTACTTGGACACCTGTGCAGTGCAAGTAGAATGTGGAGTGGTGGTGACCTTGCTCGAATTATAGATTTAGATCCCCTTGCTAAAGGAAGATTAAAATTCCATTGAAGTCCAATTAATCGGACATCCTCAAAAGGTGATAACTGGAATTGTTATTTGTAGCAGAACGAGGCTTCATTTCCAAATCCTTTGGTAAATTTTATTTTCGGGCATTAATCTTGAGAGCCAACTATTCAACCGTGCACTGTCTTGCAGGATGAGTAATACTTAATTTTGTTTTAGTTGGGCATCTGTGGGCCTTTGTGTGGGAGCTAGCGATTAGGACAAGTTGCTGAAGTATTAACTGAGAATGTGTGACTTTTTAATTTTTAATTGCATTGTTCAAAGTTTATAGCTTGTATAAATTGTGATGACTATAATTATTGAATGATTTAAAACAGGCAAAGCCAAGGTTGTTTTCTTTGTAACAAAGGAGAATCAGTGAGAGTGAAAGGCCTGGATAGAGTGGCACAGTCTAGGACCAGAGGGCACAGCCTCAGAATAAAAGGACGCAGCTTTAGAAATGAAAAGGGGAGGGAGGGGGATTTATTTTGTCAGGGGGTGGTGATTCTGTGGAATTCATTGCCACAGATAGCGGTGGAAGCCAAGTCATTGGGTATTTTTAAGGCAGAGATTGACAGATTCGTGATTAATAAGGATGCCAGGTGGCTATGGGGAGAAGGCAGGAGAATGGGGCTGAGAAGGAAAGATAGATCAGCCATGATTGAATGGCGGAGTAGACTTGATGGGCCGAATGGTCTAATTCTGCTCCTATGATATATGTACATGAACTAAGAGGTGATATACACCTCAGGTGTATACTATTATGGTATGCCCAGAAAGAATTACTGGAAGAGGCCCATTTCAAGAGTCGAGAGTGTTTTATTGTCATATATCACGAAATAGAACAATTAAATTCTTACTTGCAGCAACACAACGGAATGTGTAAACATAGTACTCAGTAAACATCAAAAAAACAACAAAGAGAAGTTTGGTATACTTTGTAAAAATCACAAACAAGAGTGGGAGGCACAGTTTTAGGGTGGCACGGTGGCACAGCGGTAGAGTTGCTGCCTTACAGCGCCAGAGACCCGGGCTCCATCCAAACTACGGGTGCTGTCTGTACTGGGTTTGTACGTTCTCCCTGTGATCTGCGTGGGTTTTCTCCCGGAGCTCCGGTTTCCTCCCACACTCTGAAGACGTTCAGGTTTGTAATGTTAATTGCCCTCGGTAAAAATTGCACTTGAAACCAATATGGAGGCGTGATGCCCATGATAAGATTATCAGAGTCTACTGAGCAGTGTGTATGTACTAGCAGCGCCACTGACAGATGGCCACAAACAAAAATAACCACAATGATAAATGACATTTCAGCTCACCCATGATGACAGTTGGGGAAAGTTTTCTTTTTAATGAGATCTCCAAGGACGCCCGACTACAATGCCTTTGTCATCCATTTGAATGCGAGCGTGTCAGTGTCTATGATCAGCACGGAAATAAACGTAACATCTCATCTACAATTTGGTTACATGTAGCATCAGCGCACTCAGGGACTCAATGTCTGGTCATCGGCTGAACCTCAGCAGTAATCAATGCAAAATATTTTCCAATATGTACCGCTGATGGACGATCTGTAGCCGGTCTATCGTGCCGTTAACAAAATGTCACCCTAACGAACAGAATCAAAAATTAAATGGGAAGCACAGAATTATATTAGGAGTGTGGTGGTGCTGTGGCAATGTTATTGGACTAGTCATGCAGAGGCCCGAGCTAATGATCCAGAGGCACGAACTCAACATTTTAAAAAAAACAGCAAGGCAGCTGGGGAATTGAAATTCAGTTAATTAATTAAAATAAATCTGGAATCAAAGCGAGTGTGTACTGGATTGTTGTTAAAACCCATCTGGTTCATGCCGTCCTTTAGGAAAGTAAATCTGCCTGCCGTTGCTCGGTCTGCCCCTGCGTCTCACTCTTGCCTGTCCTACACGAGACGCTCAAGGAGACCTGGGGCTGGGCGACGAACGGCGGGGCCTTGCTAGCGATGGCTGCAACCCTCGAATGAATTAAACAAAGGTGTGGGGGGGGGGGGGGGGGGGGAATTGCACCTTGAAGGTGAATCCTAAAAAGGGCTGCTTCCACAGGGGAAAAATATCATCCCTTTACTGCGCTGTAAAACGTATTTGTCCAAATAAATCACTTCCAGTGACAATTTGGGATGATGGTGATGAGTCGCCGAGCAGACTTAATTGAGAATGCCAGGGGCAGCATTCAAGGCCAGGTAGAGGGGTTTTGAGTGTTTGATCTACATTGCTCCCTGTGGTACTGTCGCACTGGCACTGAGAGCTACAGGGTGAGAGAACAAAGGGAATTTTATGTGTCGGAATAGAAATTCCTGCCTTTGAAATGAAGCAGCCGGAATGGGCAATAAAACAGGAAAATGGATTTCCGTCAGCATTTGAAGTTAAGCTTTTAGTGTCAAGAACATCTCTCTCTTTCACCTTTTATGGAGGAGGCCTTTGGAGCGGGTTAAGTCATTGCGTTTCACACCAGAAGCTGTAAACATGCCAGAGGGAGGGGTGGGTGGGTGGGAGGGGGGGGGGGGGGGGGCGAGGAAAAAAATGATTTATTGGAATCGCTTTTACTTATAGTGTATCTTTTTTTTTTCATTTTGAAATGTTCACTCATTTGAGATCAACAACATGACTTCAGCTGAACAAAGGGTGTTAATTCAGTCTCCGGATTGAAGTGTGGCAGAAAATTGAAACGAGCCACCCTTTCAACCCAACCAGAGCACCAGCCCCCTGTTTTGTGTCACAAGCGATTTTAATTTATCAACAAGTGTAGTTTCAGTAATGTACGGGTTCGCTAGAGGCATCTGTAAGATTAGGAAATGTAAAAAATGATCTGTTTGCAACAGTGGAATTATATTAAATGTGTGCCGTTAACTTCCTATTTCAAGTTTTTTCCTCTGCTCATTTTTAGTTTATTGTCACATGTACCGAGGTACAGCGAAAAGCTTTTGTTGCATGCTAACCCATCAGCCGAAAGATCATTAGGTCATAAGGAATAGGAGTAGAATCAGTCCATTCGGCCGGTCAGGTCTACTCCGCCATTCAATCATGGCTGATCTATCCCTCCCTCCTAACCCCATTCTCCTGCCTCCTCCCCATAACCTCTGACACCCGTACTAATCAAGAATCTATATATCTCTGCCTTACCGGGGCCCAAGATAATGCATGGTTACAATCGAGCCACCCAAAGTGTACACACTTGATAAAGGGAATAACATGAATAGCGTTTAGAACAAGGTAAAGCAAGTAAAGTCCGATCAAAGAAAGAAATAGTCTGAGGGTCTCCAATGAGATAGATGGGTAGTTCCGGACCTATGCTCTCATTGTTGGTGGGGTGGTTCGAGCCATTTACAGTACATAGATAGATACATGCAAAGGGAATAGGCAACTGAACCATCCGAACAACAACTCGAGAGTGGTCCTGAGCTACCATCTACCTCATTGGAGATCCTCGGAATATCATCTTGTTCACTGTTATCTTTATGGCATTTTGAGATCACCATGGAGTATGTGGAGGACCTGTCTGAGGATGGCAGTGGCAGTGGGATGATGAAGAAGATCAGTTCATCTCCCGTACCCTCAGGTGTGCTCTGGCGGTTCCACGATCAGCTGCAGGAAGCACATTGGGGGATCAATCAATGGATATATATTGATCTGAAGAAGGATCTCGACCCGAAACATCACCCATTCCTTCTCTCCGGAGATGCTGCCTGTCCCGGTGAGTTACTCCAGCATTTTGTGTCGATCTTCGGTTTAAACCAGCGTTTGCAGTTCCTTCCTACACAATATATATTTATTGTCACCTGTGCAATTCAACATATGATCATAAGATCATAAGAGATAGGTGTAGAATGAGGCCATTCGGCCCATCAAGTCTACCTCCACCATTCAATCATGGCTGATCTACCTCTCCCTCCTAACCCCATTCTCCTGCCTTCTCCCCATAACTTCTGACACCTGTACTGATCAAACATCACATCAGTTAAACATCACATCACAGTGAGCTTCATTGTGCTTACAATAATGCCGGTGCCGACGTATGTGGCGCCATTTTTATCGAGTTCAAAGTCTGGCTTCCCGCGTGATTGTTCTAGCGTAGTAGCTCCAGACCCCCTCCGTTGCCCCCGCTATCGGCTCGGCCCGCGAACCGTCGTCCGTCTCTCCTCCTCGCCGGCCATCTTGCAGAACAACCTCCTGCAGCCCGGACCGAAAGGCGCCGGGTTCACTTGTGGAGGCTGAGCCTGGTCGAGGTGTTGGGGTGGAGCAGGCCCTCTGGAGGCACCGCAGCAGCCTGGGGATCGATTGGATCGGGCGCCGCTCCAAGTGGCCGAGCGCGTGATCCGTACGCGGCCTGCAACGGCACGGGGCAACGGAGCAGTGATGGGGGACATCCACAACATCGCCAGGCCGACTCCCGCAACTCCTACCCAGTGCCGTCGCCAGGACAACGGGCCTTTATGGCCAAGTTAAGACTCTAGCATTTTTAACAACTTTGAACTTGAAGGGTACGAAATAGCGCTGGAAACATGGTGACTCAGTGTAATCTATTGTTCCGACACTCTTGTACTAAGTGTGATTTTGCTTATGCACAGTAAGAACTTTACTGAACTCTATGCAAAAAGAGGAATTTCACTGTACCAAGGTACAGATGACAAGAAAGTACCACGGAACCACACTAAAGGGCCTGTCCTACCAGCATCCGACTCCATGCGATGAGCGCGATCAAACTAGAAGCGGGGGCCGCGCGGAGGTCGGGTGATCCCTTGTACAGGGCCCGTCCCACCAGCATGCGCCAGCATGCGGCAAACGCAACCAAACCGGCAGTAGGTGCCGCGCAGAGGTCGGGTGAGTGGCGCAACGCGGCGCAAAGTGAGGCGAACTTGGGGCGAAATCTTAAAGGTAAGTTTGCCAGGACAGAGAGGGGCACAGAGGCACACACACACACAGAGGGCCACGGAGCCACACACAGAGAGGGTCACGGAGGCACCTACAGAGAGGGTCTTGAAGGCACGACGTCGAGACGGTGTGTAATGCGTCGAGGCGACTGCGAGCCGACAAGCCGTTGCCGCGCGGAATTTTTGAACATGGTCAGTTTTTCGGAGCCCCGCGCGATGTCGGGACGAACTCCGCTCAATTCCGCACGGCCCTGGCGATCGAAGTGGGACCGGCCCCGCGACGCCGGACGGCTCAAGCGACCACGTTAGGTCGCGCTCATCGCATAGAGTTGCATGCTGGTGGGACAGGCCCTTAACCCTACCTACCTTTCCTACCAAGGATGAGTTTCACTTTGGACACTCCCTCTTCTCCCCTCTCCCATTTGGCAAAATGTATAGAAGTGTGAAAACACACAACTCCAGATTATATTGCACAATATTGGCTGGCTCGCAATAGAATACTCAATGACAGCTTCCAATGGAACTGAATGTTCATCACAGTACACAAAAAAAGACATATATATATATTTAGATCACTGTGAAACCCAATCTCACTTTCATTCTCCCATTCGATCTTAATGCACTTTCTCGTGGACAGACGAATGTCAGAATAGACTTCAACTAGATATCAGAGTTGACATATCCCTTTAACTCATTAATTATTAAAGAGTCATTTGGCATCTTTTTTTTTGTTCAGTGGAGGCCCTTAGTTCCAGCGTAGTGCCAGATGGTATCATTATTGCAGTTGTGTGTAAGGGCTGAGGTGAGTTGTAGCAAGTGGTACCACGGTGACAGTGAATAAATGAGCGAGTTTGCGGAGATTTCCACGTTGGTAGGCGTTCAGACCACGCTTGGGTTTATCCGCGGGAAGGCGCCATTTTGCGTGGGTTTTCTCCGAGATCTCCGGTTTCCTCCCACACTTCAAAGGTGTAAAGGTTGTAGGTTAATTGGCTTGAAGTAAGTGTGAATTGTTCCTGGTTCGTGTGCCGGGATCGCTGGTCAGTGTTGACTCAATGGGCCGAAGGGCCTGTTTATGCGCTGTGTCTCTCAACTAAACTAAAGTGAACCAAGTTTAGTTGAGGTGCTGGAATGGTATTAAATGTCTGCCTTTGTAAACAGATCTGAATGTGGTCGCAAGAACATGGACTTCATTACCAGGTTGCACCTCATTGTGGCACAAAGGTTTGCAGATGCTGAGTCTTTGCGGTGGATCAGCTAACGTAAACTTAATAACAAGAAACTGCAGATGCTGGTTTACCAAAGAAAGTCACAACATGCTGGGGTAACTCATGGGGTCAGGCAGCATTTCCAGAGAACATGGAGAGGTGACGTTTTGGATTGGGACCATTCTTAAGAAGAAATGACCCGAAATGTCACCTAGTCATGTTCTCCAGAGATGCTGCCTGAGTTCCTCCAGCATTTTGTGCCAATAGACAATAGGTGCAGGAGTAGGCCATTCGGCCCTTCCAGCCAGCACCGCTATTCAATTTGATCATTGCCGTTCTGACATAAATTTACCTCTGTGGCCTGAACAAAAAGTAAATTGGACTGTATTTTGACTAACTTAAAAAAAAATCCATGCAGTAAATGGCCAATTATTTGGGTCAGTTATAGATTCAGGAGAAAAATGTTAAAATATAAGGCTTGAGTACAGCAACCTATTGTGTCCTTAAGAGAATGTCTGAAGAAAGGTCTCGACCCGAAACGTCACCCATCCCTTCTCTCCGGAGATGCTGCCTAACCCGCTGAGTTACTCCTGCATTTTTTTTCCTTAAGAGACACTGGCAGTGAGTCACAATGGCTGTGGCAGGGTGGTGAAGTGATCCAGTCTATCACTTATTATTAAACTGGTCAATGGGTGTGCCTGCATTGGCTGAGATCCTAAACAGCACTCATCAAAACAACTTGGTATTTGGAAACTCCCACTGTCAACTGCTTGCTCAATTAATTAAAATGGTGAGCTTGGATCAAATATGCTGCCTGACCCGTTGAGTTACTCCATTATTTGGTGTCTATCTTAGTATAGATAGGTATTTGATGGTCGCTAAGGACAGAGTGGACTGGATGGATCGTTTCTGTGTTATATATCACACTGATATAACACAGTGATATCACACTGGCCAATGAATTAAACACCTTCTTCGCACGCTTCGAAACTGGCAGCACCACCAGGAGAAGAATAACCTCGACCATGGCGGAGGGACAGGCCTTAACACTGAGCACCCAGGAGGTACAGTGCGCTCTGCGTAGGACCAATCCACGCAAGGCTGCAGGCCCGTATGGAGTCCAGGGTAGGGTACTAAAGGACTGTGCTGTACAGCTGGCGGAGGTATTCACGAGGATCTTTAACCTGTCTCTATCTCTGGCAACGGTCCCTATGTGCCTGAAGACAGCTACCATAGAGCCGGTGTCGAAGAAGTCTAAAGTCACCAACCTGAATGACTACCGCCCGGTTGCCCTAACTCCAATACCAATGAAGCGCTTTGAAAGGCTGGTCCTCTCCCACATCAAATCCAGCATCCCTGCATCATTGGACTCTCATCAATTTGCATACAGGGCAAATAGATCCACAGAGGATGCCATCCCTGTGGCTCTTCACACTGTCCTGACCCACCTGGAAAGACAGGGCACCTACGTGAGGATGCTCTTCATTGACTATAGCTCTGCCTTCAATACGGTCATCCCCACCAAGCTCACCACCAAACTCCACCAGCTAGGCCTCAGCTCACTGATATGCGATTGGATCCTGAATTTTCTGACGGAGCGACCGCAGGCAGTGAGGCTGGGGCGCACCTGTCCTCCACTATCACCCTGAGCACTGGCACACCACAGGGCTGTGTACTGAGCCCCATGCTCTACTCCCTCTTCACCCACGACTGTGGCCCTGCATTTGACAGCAACACCATTGTCAAGTTTGCAGATGACACAACGGTGATCGGGCTGATCACCGACCATGATGAAACAAACTACAGAGCGGAGGTGCAGAACCTGGCGGACTGGTGCTCACGGAACAACTTGTCACTAAACACCTCCAAGACCAAAGAGCTGATTATCGACTTCAGGAGGTCACAGAATGGGGAATACGCCCCAATCTCCATCTATGGGGACAGTGTGGAGAGGGTGTCCAACTTTAAGTTTCTGGGCACTCACATCTCAGAGGACCTCACATGGTCCACCAACACCGGTCAAAAAGGCACAGCAACGACTGTTCTTCCTGAGAACATTGAAACGGACCGGTCTTCCCCAACAGCTGCTGACGACCTTCTACCACTGCACCACAGAGAGCATACTAACGTATGGCATCTCTGTGTGGTATCTCAGCTGCACGAGGCGGAGAGGAGAGCTCTTCAACGCGTCGTCCACAGAGTGCAAAAGATTATTGGGACACCGCTACCAGCCTTGGAGGGCATCTACCACACACGGTGCCTCAGGAAGGCCGTCAGCATCCATAAAGACTCCTCTCACCCTTGTAATGGACTGTTCGAACTACACCCGTCCGGCAGACGCTACAAGGCCTTCTACGCCCGCACCTCCAGACTCAGGAACAGCTTCATCCCCAGAGCTATAGCGACTCTGAACCGGCCCTGCTGAGTACCCCCCCCCCCCCCCCCCCTCCATGGACTGTCTCCCCCGGACGGTCACATCGCACAGACACATCTGCACTTTAGTCTGCTTTGATTTTGACTTTTACTGTTCTAATGTTCTTTTCACAAACCTTGTTCTCGGGGTATCTATATCTAAGCCTAAATTTTATTAGTCGTTTAAGTTATGACATCGGATAGAAGTTGCAAACGAAATCTCGTTGCACTTATGTGTAATGACAATAAAATATATAATAATTATTATTATTATTATTATTATTTGGTTTTATGATGCAGGAAAAAATGTTTCCGATGTTGGGGGATTCCAGAAGCAAGGGTCATAGTTTAAGAATAAGGGGTAGGCCATTTGGGACTGAGATGAGGAAAAACATTTTCACCCAGAGAGTTATGAATCTGTGGAATTCTCTGCCACAGAAGGATGTGGAGGCCAATTCACTGGATGTTTTCAAGAGAGATTTAGATTTAGCTCTTAGGGCAAAATAAATCAAGGGATATGGGGAGAAAGCAGGAACGGAGTGCTAGAATTAGATGATCAGCCATGATCATATTGAATGGCGGTGCTGGCTCGAAGGACCGATTGGCCTACTCCTGCACCTATTTTCCATGACTCAAAGCAGATCTCGGTAAAGGCAATTGCCTCAATTCTCAACAACTTCATGATGTCACCAGCTATGCTGCAGAGCAGGAGGTGAAGGAGGGAGAGTGGAGGAGGCCACCTAGATGATCCATTTCTGGCCAGGCTGTCCTGAACTTATCCAACTTTGGCCCAGGTGCTCATGACTCCAGTTCAACATTAATTTCCTTCCTCCTTTCATTGGCCATCACCTACAACAAGCACTTGAGCCTCAAAGGTAAATTGTAAAGTTCACAGAGAATAAATATTCCTAAATAGGGTGGCGCAGCGGCAGAGTTGCTGCCTTACAGCGAATGCAGCGCCGGAGACCCGGGTTCGATCCCGACTATGGGTGCTGTCTGTATGGAGTTTGTACGTTCTTCCCGTGACCTGCGTGGGTTTTCTTCGAGATCTTCGGTTCCCTCCAACACTCCAAAGACGTGCAAGGTACTTGATACAAGGTACAATGTAAAAATTGTCCCTAGTGTGTGTAGGGTGGTGTTAATGTGCGGCGATCGCTGGTCGGCGCGCACTCAGTGGGCCGAAGGGCCTGTTTCCGCGCTGTATCTCTAAATTAAACAAAGGGGGGAAAATGCACCAATTTGCATAGAAATATGTAAACCTCCTCGGTGTCCAG
Organism: Raja brachyura; assembly: GCA_963514005.1. The sequence goes on from OY740789.1 coordinate 15,156,754, forward strand.
TTGCTACAGTTCTCACTTCTTGCTACTGCTTTTGCGCATGCTCCCACAGTGGCTGCAACTCCATGGGGACTGTGGAGGCCTTCCGTGAACGCTGGTCACCGCAGGAGGTCGAATGTATTATTGATAAAAAATGTTAATATTTTAATTTGATAACTTTCTTTGTAAAATGCCAATATAGGCATTCTCTGATCGTGTTACCACTTTGTATGTATGTTTGTTCTGAATAAAAGCATTTTGTATGGAGAAAAAAAAGGAGAAAAAAAAAAGAAGTCTGAAGACTTTGCGGCCCACCCAAGGTTTCCGTGCGGTTCCCGGAGGTTGCAGGTGGTTGCCAGATGTTGCAGGTAGTGGAAGCATCTAGGGAGACTGAGAAAAACCTCCAGGAACCGCACGGAAACCTAGGGTGGGGCACATAGTCTCCAGATGTATCCGTTCAAGTTTCCTAAGTGGGACAGGGGCGTTAGGGATGGCACGGTGACACAGTGGTAGTGCTACTGTCTTACAGAGACTCGGTTCGATCCTGACTGCAGCTGCTGTCTGTACGGAGTTTGCACGTTCTCCCCGTGACCTGCATAGGTTTTCTCAGAGATCTTCGGTTTCCTCCCACACTCCAAAGACGTACAGGTTTGTAGGTTAATCGGCTTGGTTATAAATGTAAAATTGTCCCCAGTGTTTGTAGGGTAGTATTAATGTGCAGGGATCACTGGTGCGTGCAGACGCGGTGGGCCTAAGGGCCTGTTTCCGTGCTGTACCTCTGAAACAAAAAACGCCCTCCTCAGTTCAGGGGCAGTGAGAAGAAACAATAACATGCTGACTCTGCCAGCCATGTCCACAATCTACAAATATAGAAAACATTCTAACAAAGGAGAAGAGATTGGTTTGAAAGCCCTCAAACTCTCATGGATGGATGTGGAGGAGAAAACAACGTTTCTTTAAAATAAATGAAAAGAAATGACAAAAGAAACCTCCAAATGTATTTCATTGTATGAGCCTCCTACAGAATATGTAAATGATCCTTCTAACAAATTAGTTGGATTAGCAGAGGACACAAAGTGCTGGAGTAACTCAGCAGGTCTGGCAGCATCTCTGGAGAACAAGGATAGGTGACTACAGGTTGAAACCCTTCTTCTGACTAGTCAGACTTCAGACTTCAGACTTCTCTGTAGAAGGGTCCTGATCCGAGACGTCACCTATCCATGTTCTCCAGAGATGCTGCCTGATCTGCTGAGTTACTTCAGCACTCTCTGTCTTTTTGTGCATTAACCATCATCTGCAGTTCCTTGTTTCTACAGATGGATGAGGAGACTTAATTGTACATAGTGGTTGCTTGAAGCAAACCGGATGCTGAAGATACAGGTCTAATTGATGTTTTGAATCAAGTATTTCTCTGTGGAATGTAAATCTATTAAACAGACGGAAAGATAAAAAACATATACATCATGTGAGCAAAAAAAAGCAGACTTCATTTCAAATATTTGAGAGCATCTATTACATCTGTGCTACAATTGCATGGCAATGTCTTCTACTGTTAAATGCAAGCATTTCCCACAATTAAATGCCTTCCAGCAATGTATTTGTAAATATAATTTCATTTAATCCAACAAAGTCAGCAACATTTCAATACAGCACTACACCCACTCGCAATGTATCACTTTAAAGTTTTCTCCCAAACTTTCTTTTGACTGCTGATTCTTTTGGTTTTGCTGTGGATTTTATTGATGCTATTCATCAAAGTCAAGTAACATGTAGTTTTCATGTAAAATTAAAAAAAAAGGAAAAATACTATCCAAAACACTGGTCCTTTACAACTGACAGGAATAACTCATTTTTTCTTGTTGAAATTGAGGAAAAAATACCTTCAAGTTGGCTTTTATCAAATATGAATTCCTTTTGATGGACGCAAAAAACTGGAGTAACTCAGTAGGGACAGACAGCGTCTCTGGAGAGAAGGAATGGATGACGTTTCGGGTCAAGAGCCTTCTTCAGACCCGACACGAAACGTCACCCATTCCTTCTCTCCAGAAATGCTGCCTGACCCGCTGAGTTACTCCAGCTTTTTGTGTCTATCAAGAAAGTCATACCGGTTAAAAGTCAAATCTAGGGTGAAGGAACGGGTGACGTTTCAGGTTGGGTCCGAAGTAGGGCCTCGACCCGAAATGTCGCCCATTCCTCCTCTCCGGAGATGCTGCCTGACCCGCTGAGTTACTCCAGCTTTTTGTGTCTGTCTGCGGTTTAAACCAGCATCAGCAGTTCCTTCCTACACATGAATTTCTTGTTAGTAAGGAACTGAAGGACTGGGAAGAGAAAATTAGATTCACCTTGCCACAGCTCATGCTTATTAAAATGGTTTTGTTGTCAAACATTTCAGGCTTGTAGGAGAGAAAGTAACGTAAGTAACTCAAACAATTCAATTAGTGCCAAAACTTCAAGTCTGTCAATTTGTTAACCTTAAACTTTTCCTTGCTCCGATTTTACAATCCAAGCATTCTTTGCTCTGCTGGCTACAAATCTGTACCAGTGGATTCTTGAGATGAGCCATACAACTGGATGGCAGCATCTCAGGTAGATCTGCCCGACCCGAGACGTCACCTATTCCTTTTCTCCAGAGATGCTGCCTGTCCCGCTGATCATGACTGTATTTGCTTTAGTTACCTGTCGGATCATTGTCCTGGATGAAATGCCTGGTAATGTCCAAAATTCCTGACTTTAGCAGGGGGACTTTTAAGTACAAAATACAATTACGTACTTTTAGGTACATTTAGGTACTTGACTTTCAGCACTATTGCAACGTATAAGAAACATTTAGACAGGTACATGGATAGGGTAGGATTACAGGGATACGGGCCATACGTAGGCAGGTGGGGCTAGTGTAGACGGGACATGTTGGTCGGCGTGGACAAGTTGGGACAAAGGGCCTGTTTTCACACTATAGTACTCTATGACTTTCCATGACTCTATGATATGAAAATATCATTCCTCCTCTTACTGAATGAATGTGAATTTTGTTATGGATGCCGGTCCATAGAGGGTTCCTATGTGTAGACGGGTATGTGACCTAAACTAACAACATGGAAATTAGAGTTGCTTTTATTTTTCTTCCCAAAAATGAATGCTCTATCTTTATTAATTGAATGTATGGACAATAGTTGTTTAAGTTAGTTCTCTATCATTGAAACAACTGTAATCTTATTAAATATAGGTGCATGAAAACACCAAAATGCAATTATGGAAATTATTTTAATCTGTCTTTTTATAATTAAGTGAAAAGTTAGTCAATTTTCATGCAATTATTTCTTGTTTTGATTAATTCTCAGTACTACCTGAACTACTTATCTTGAAATAATACTTTGGTATTAAATGTGGGGGGAAATTAATAAGAGAGCCAAAATGATCCCAGGAATGAGTGGGTTAACCTATGATGAACGTTTGTCGGCACTGGGCCTGTACGTGCTGGCGTTTAGGAGAATGAGGGGGGACCTCATTGAAACATACAGAACAGTGAAAATCTTGATAGTATGGATGTGGAGAGGATGTTTCCACTAGTAGGAGAGTCTCGGACTAGAGGTCATAGATTCGGAATTAAAGGACGTTCTTTTAGGAAGGAGATGAGGAGAAATATCTTTAGTCAGAGGGTGGTGAATCTGTGGATTTTTTTGCCACAGAAGGCTATGGAGGCCAAGTCAGTGGATATTTTTAAAGCAGGGATAGATAGATTTTTGATTATTACAGGTGTCAAAGGATAAGGCAGGAGAATGGGGTTTGGAGGGAGAGTTAGATCAGCCATGATTGAATGGCAGAGTAGACTTGATGGGCTGAATGGCCTATATCTACTCTTATCACATGACTTATGACCTAAGTGGAATGCTCATCACGGTGTCATAGCTTTTATGACCATAGGTCATAGCTTCCGCGCTGTATCTCTAAATTAAAACTTGTTTTGATTAATGTTCAGTACTACCTGAACTACTTATCTTGACATAATACTTTGATATTAAATGTGGGGGAAAATTAATAAGAGAGCCAAAACTAAACTAAACTAAAATGTCAGTCATGTTAAAGTGTGCCTGGAACCTCGTATAGACCAAATGGGATAAGGATGAGAGATATCTTTTCCTAAAAGAGACTGGTGATCCAGCTGAGGTTTTTGTAACAATCCAATATTTTTCATGTACATTCCAAAATAAACTGTATTAAAATTTTCCAGCTACCAGTAAGGATTGAACTCAGGATAGAGTATCATGACTCCAAGCCACTGGATTTGTAGGTCGCTAGTTTAACCACTAATCGTCTTAATTGCTGCTGGTCTGCAAATGTCTGATCCCATGTAGCCTCAGATGGGTGATATAGTGGTGTAGCGAACAAGTTGTTATCTCAAAGCTCCTGCGACCCATGTTTAATGCTGACATTTGCTGCAATCTTTGTGGAGTTTGCACGTTCTCGCTGTGACCACGCTGTGTCCTTCACGTGAGCTGGTTTCCTCCTACATTTCAAAGTCATGTGAGTTGGTAGGTTGATTTGCTGTGTGTGTAGAATCGGGGACCACAGAAGGCCATGGACATTTTTAAGGCACAGATAGATACATTTTTGATTATAACAGGTGTCAAAGGATATGGGGAGAAGGCAGGAGAATGGGGTTAGGAGGGAGAGACAGAACAGCCATGATTGAATGGCAGAGTCGACTTGATGGGCCGAATGGCCTAATTCTACTATCACATAACTTATGACCTGAGTGGAATGCTCATCAGGGGGTCATAACTTGTATGACCATAGGTTATAGCTTCCCATCGACCAACTCTCGTTGGGGAGAAACCGCAGTTGTTGCTCATACTGAAGACAGACGCGCAGTGTTGGAATAACTCAATGGGTCAGACAGCATCTCTGGAGAAAAAGGATGGGTGACATTACGGTTCGTGATTTTTAGAGCGACAGTCATACAATGTCGAAATAGGCCCTTCGGCCCAACTTGCCTACGCTGGCCAACATGTCCCATCTCTGGAGAAAAAGGATGGGTGATGTTTCGGGTTGGTTAGGTGGATGCAGTTGAGGGGGAGGGGAGCTGATTGGCACATGGTTGGACCAAGGCCAGAGATGAAAAGACATAGTGTGAGATAAGGAGATAAGGATAGAGGAGGCGTGAATTGTGAAACCAGAGGAATGAATGGAGGTGGATGGAGATGGACCGGGTGGGAAGGGGATAAATTGGTGCGAATCAGAATCAGAATCGGAACAACACTTTATTCGCCAAGTATGTTTTGCAACATACAAGGAATTTCATTGGCCAGGCCAGTCATACAATTAAAAGCAACAGATCACTCAAAAACACATTGTAACATGAACATCCACCACAGTGACTCCTACACATTCCTCACTGTGATGGAAGGAGTAAAATGTTCAAGTCCTTTCCCTTAGTTCTTTCTCGGTCGTGGGCCTCGAGCCCTCCGTTGATGGGACGATCTTGACTCCCGTAGCCGGTGGCGTTCGGGCCCTCTGCATCGAGGCGATCTGCTCTCGCATCGGGGGAATATTTGTTCCCCCGCGCCGGGCGATCAAACCTCGCGTCGGGGCTGGTTGAGCCTTTCCGCGGCGTTGGAACTCCCAACTAGCCTATCCCGAGACTGCGAGTCCTAGATGGTAAGTCCACGGTGATCGTGGTGGGAGCGATCCCAGATCCACTCCGATGTTAAGTCCGCGCCCTGCGGTGGGGCTCACGACAGTCCGAGGAGGCTTCCAGCTCCAGCAATGGTAGGCCGCAAATCCAAAAATTGATCACATCTCTGGGAAGTTCGGAACTTGAAAAAAAGTTTTCCCGATCCCCTCCCTCCCTCCCCCCACATAAAACAATCCGAAGTACATTAAAACAAACTTTTAACGCACTAAAAGATAACAAAAAGAAAGAAAAAACAAACAGATTGCCGGCAGGGCTGCCATCTCCCCGGCACCCCCTGGTGGATTGGAACATTGAACACTATGAACATTGAATTCTCCAATTTTAAGTAACTAACCTATAAACACCCCCCCCCCCCCCCTATTTTTCATCCTCACCTTCCCATTTTCCTTCTCTCTTCCCTGTGTCCCAATTGGATTTACACACATCTCCCCCCTCCCCATCCCCTTCTCCCCTTCCACCGGTTTCACAATTCGCACCTCTTCTATCCTTATCTCCTATCTCACACTTTTTTGTTTTGTCATCTCTGGCCTTTGTTCAACTTTCTGCCAGTGCTTCCCAGTATCCACCTATCACTTTGCTCGACTTTGTTCTGCCCCCACCTCTCTCCCAGCTTTCTCTCTCTCCCCCCCCGACTCCACCACAATCAATCTAAAGAAGGGTCCTGACCCGAAACGTCACCCATCCATGTTCTCCAGAGATGTTGCCAGACCCATTGAGTTACTCCAGTAATTTGTGTCTTCCTTTTTGGTAAACCAGTATCTGCAGTTCCTTGTCACAGTCACAGAGTCACAGTGCGTGGAAACAGGCCATTCGGCCCAACTTGCCCAGGCCGGCCAACATGCCATTTTTGCATTAGTTCTACCTGCTTGCATTTGGCCCATATCCCTCTACACCTACCCTATCCATGTACCTGTCTAAATGTTTCTTAAACATTGCAATAGTATCTGCAAAGTTACCTCAAAGTACCTGTACTTCCAAGTACTAGTGAGTAACAATGGTGGCTAAAATTTAGCACTTTCATAAAAGTCTGCTGGAACGTCACAGGTTAATCCCTCCAGCAAATTCTCTTGTAAACACATTCGGGGCACATTGTCTTGTACCAAAATTTCTAGGTTCAAATTTCACAATGATACAAGGTTTTCAGGAAGGAGAAATTGCACTGAGCATGTTTACTGTTGGTCCAAAATGCCTTTGTGGTGTTGTACCCTATATTTCAGAATAACCTTGTGGAGAATTTTATTTCGATAGAAAAGTATTTCCTTCAGTTCATTTAATTTTAATTGCCATTGCATTCCTCTGAAAAGGGTTATTAATATAAAAGAGATATGCAGATGTATCTTGCAACGATCACTGATAATTGTTTCTCGATAAGATTTTCCATGGAATTCATCTCTTTCGCCTGTTGTTACGGTCCAAGGTTTCCCAGAAGAGCGTGGAATGGGTTTGATGAAGAATAATGCTCCCCTCCGTTAGTTTCAGGTAGAACCCAGCCAACATTGGCTCAGAGGGGAGTTTTGACTGTGCCAGTCACGAGTGAAATGAATGTTGGCAGGCTTCATTCTGTTCCCAGTGGGGATGAGCCTACAGTGTGAAACCACCCATTTGTCACTAACCAGCGCCAGGCTGGCACCCTTGCTGAGACAGACCACAAGGAAGGCTGGCATGAGAAGCAGAAGTGGCCCACTGGAACAGCCAGAACGCTCATCTAAGGGCAGGACAATAATGGAAGCAAGCTCAGTTTCGGTTTCGGTTCCAGTTCAGTCTATTCTCACGTGTACCGAGGTACAGTGAAAAGCTTTTGTGGCCTGCTATCCAGTCAGCGGAAAGACAAGACATGATTACAATCTAGCCATTTACAGTGTACAGATACATGATATAGTTCAGTGCAAGGTAAAGCCAGCAAAGTCCGATCAAGGATAGTCCGAGAGTCACCAACGAGGTAGATAGTAGTTCAGGACTGCTCTCTCTTTGTGGAAGGTTTCCCCTACCTTTAAAGCCCTGTCCCATGGTAAGAGTTCATTCCATGTGTTCTCCCGAGTTTGCCCTGATTCGAACTAGGAGATTTACGGTAATGGCCACTCGTCGGTACTCGGGGCTCTCGTGGACATTTTTCAACATGTTGAAAAATCTTCACGAGTCTTCCCGTGCTTACCTGCCATTAACAAGTCTTCCCGAGTATCTGCCATTAGTGCTAAGAGACGTCCCCGAGCTCCGACATACCCGCTACGTTCATTCTCCGTGCTTACCACGAGTTTGATTTTTTTAAACTCGGGAGAACTCTTGGAATGAACTCGTACCGTGGGACAGGGCTTCTAGTCCATGCTACCTTGACTGAGGGATTCCCATGGCAACCATACCTACCAAATAGTAGAAAATGATCTATTCTTTAACATTACCATCCTTCATCCTGTAGGTCGCAAAAACAATCATCAAAGAAAAAAAGAATTAATGTTATGCAAGGGTTCATTTGAATCATCCATGGGACACAAAGTACTGGAGTAACTCAATGGGTTCAGCGGTGGTTTATTTGTCACAAGTGCAACTGCACAGTGAAATTCTTTTCGCATATTTATACCTGCAGGCGCCGCCACGTTTTGGCACCATTTCCAACATCCGGTCGGACCGCCTGCTCAGTCCACTGGAACAGTTCCCGATCCAGGTGAGCCCCAGTGCTCCCGCAGGGCCTTTCTTCCTCCGTCGCCTTCGTCCGGATCAGCCTGCGAACTGACGTCCCTCTCCTCTCCTCTCCTCGCCCGGCCATCATTGTGTCTCGGGGGCACCTCCAGCAGCATTGCTGGAGAACAAGGACAGGTGCTGTTTCGGGTAGAGGAGCCTTCTTCAGACTACAAGTAATATGGTGTTCCCAAAGTAGCCAACTGAATGTCCTGAGGCTGCTGGCCTGTCATTAGATTACTTTTCCTCCTGTGATTATGTTAGGAGAACTTCTTCCACTGATAATTCTCCTCAACTGCAGGTGTGGATGTTGACCGATTTTCATTTATATCAATCTACTCAATAAACATTGCTGCCAGCAGTCATTGTGCTTCCCTGACTCATGGGTCTTCTGTCAGTAAAATAGGTCAAACAACCAAAATAAAAAACCCTGCAGACACTGGAATTCTGAAATAAAAACAGAATTTGGTCATTCACATAACTCATCAGTTCCAATATAGCAGGAAGTCAACAGACAAGAAAATAGTGTCTGTAGGAAGGAACTACAGACGCTGCTTTACACCCGAAGATGGCACAAAATGCTGGAGTAACTCAGCGGGCCAGGCAGCATCTCTGGAGAGAAGGTGATGTTTCGGGTCGAGACCCTTCTTCAGTTTCAGGGGACATTCAAAGAACGAGAAAAGGCTGAAGAGCCAATGCTTCCCAAAGCATTATACTTAGGGGATTTTCATAAATCCTCATAGATCACGTGTAGGGTACAGATCCTGTGCTGTACTGGTCTATGTTCTATGTTCATACAAATTTCTCCGCATGATGAATGAATGAATAACTTTATTGGCCAAGTATTCACATACAAGGAATTTGCCTTGGTGCTCCGCCCGCAAGTGACAACATGACATACAGTGACAGTTAAGAATGATACATAAAACATTAAACATTAATAATAAAACTTTATTGATTAAACATGTGAATTAAATAAAATACCAGAGCAAAAGGAGGCTACAGATTTTTGGTTATTGAGTAGAGCTACTACCCGTGGGGAAAAGTTGTTTTTATGTCTGGCTGTGGCAGCTTTGACAGTCCGGAGTCGCCTTCCAGAGGGAAGTGATTCAAAGAGTTTGTGGCCAGGGTGAGAGAGGTCAGAGATGATCTTGCCCGCTCGCTTCCTGGTCCTTGCAGTGTACAGTTCGTCAATGGAGGGAAAGTTGCAGCCAATAACCTTCTCTGCTGATCGGACGATTCGCTGCAGCCTCCGATGTCGTGCTTGGTGGCTGAGTCAAAACCAGACCATGATGGAGAAGGTGAGAACAGACTCTACGATGGCCGTGTAGAATTGGACCATCATTGCCTGTGGCAGAGTTTGCTTCCTCAGCTGCCGCAGGAAGTACATCCTCCGTTGTGCCTTTTTGACTGTGGAGTCGATGGTAGCCCCCCACTTAAGGTCATTGGAGATGATGGTTCCCAGGAACTTAAAAGACTCTACAGATGTGACTGTGGGGTTGTTGATGGTGAGGGGGTGAGGGAATGGGTAGCTCTCCTAAAGTCTACAATCAATTCCACTGTCTTAAGAGCATTGAGCTCCAGGTTGTTACAAAGGCACCAGGACGCCAGCTGTGACACTTCCTGTCTGTAGGCAGATTCCTCCCCATCCTGGAACAATCCAATCAGGTTGTGTTGTCCGCAAACTTGAGAAGCTTGACAGAGGAGTCAGTGGAGGTGCAGTCGTTGGTGTAGAGAGAGGAGAGGAGAGGGGAGAGTACGCAGCCTTGCGGTGCTCCTATGCTGAGGATCAGTGGGTCCGAGCTGTGCTTTCCCAGCCTCACATGCTGCTTCCTGTCTGTCAGAAAGCTGGTGATCCACCGACAGAGGGGTTCAGGCACAGACAACTCGGAAAGTTTGGAGTGTAGTAGCTCTGGCACAATGGTGTTGAATGCAGAGCTAAAATCAACAAACAAAATCCTCGCATAGGTCCCATAGAAACATAGAAACATAGAAAAATAGGTGCAGGAGTAGGCCATTCGGCCCTTCGAGCCTGCACCGCCATTCAATGTGATCATGGCTGATCATCCAACTCAGTATCCCGTACCTGCCTTCTCTCCATACCCCCTGATCCCTTTAGCCACAAGTGCCACATCTAACGCCCTCTTAAATATAGCCAATGAACTGGCCTCAACTACCTTCTGTGGCAGAGAATTCCAGAGACTCACCACTCTCTGTGTCAAGAATGTTTTCCTCATCTCGGTCCAAAAGGAATTCCCCCTTATCCTTAGACTGTGACCCCTGGCGGTCTAGGTGCTGGAGGTTGAAGTGCAGGCCCAGGTTGACTGCATCATCCACAGATCTATTGGCAAACTGCAGAGGGTCCAGCAGGGGGGTTTGTGATATTTTTCAGCTTGGCCAGCACAAGCCTTTCAAGGGTCTTCATGACCACAGAGGTCAGTTCGGCAGGCCTGTAGTTATTAAGACCAGTAATCCTTGCTTCAAATGGTTCAATCAGAATTTCCACTTACACATCACTTTTCATATCATGACATCTCAAACTGCAGCTAAACTAATGGAATACTGATGTTATAAAGAATGGTCACTGCCGCAGTGAGAAATTAGTTTAATTTAAAGATACAGTGCAGAAACTGATTTTTATTTTTAGTGTTAGCTTAGAAATACAATGCAGAAACAGGGCCCTCGGCCCACTGACTCACTCCACACCGTCCAGCAATCCCGCTCACTAGGGGCTAGTGGAATCAAGGGATATGGGGAGAAGGCAGACACGGGTTATTGATTTGGAACGATCAGCCAGGATCACAATGAATGGCGGTGCTGGCTCGAAGGGCCGAATGGCCTCCTCCTGCACCTATTGTCTATGTTTCTATGTGTCTATGAACACCGTCCTGCACACACAAGGGACAATTTACATTTATACCAAGCCAATTAACCTGCAAACCTATACGGCTTTGGATTGTGGGAGGAAACTGAAGATCTCGGAGAAAAAGCCCACAGGTCAAGGGGAGATCGTACCAACTCCATATAGACGGCAGCCATAGTCAGGATCAAACCCAGCTCTCTACCACTGCGCTACTGTGCCGCCCTGCTGTCAGATTTTCCCAACCTTCCCAACCATCTTTCAGTTCATTATTATCACGATACAGTGTACCGTGATACAGTGAAAAATCTTGTTTCTGATATTTTTATGGTCTTGGCAATATAGCCCCGGCCTTAGGCATTTGCTATTGACTGCTTCAGCAAGAACATCGGACAGCAAGCTTCCAGAGACCATTGAGCAGCACTTTTTCCTGAAATTATTTTTGGGATATGGACGTCACTGGTAAGGCCAGAGTTGAATGCCAATCCCTAATTGTTTTTTCAGGGGGGTCAAGGAAAGACAGCTCACGTCACGGCCCTGTTTCCACCAATCTTTCCACCACCACGCCCAAGAAGCACAAATAGCAACAAGACAGACACCATTGTATGCAGATGCCGAGAAGTGTGTTCAGCTCTGGCCGAACAACTTCTAATCTTGTTTGTGGACTCGATAAGAAGATTGGTTTGGAGAAGGCAAAGCATCATCTTCAGCTTGAAGAAGGGTCTTGACCTGAAACGTCACCCATTCCTTCCTCCAGAGATGCTTCCTGTCTGCTGAGTTACTCCAGCTTCTTGTGTGTCTATCTTTGGTGCAAACCAGCATCTGCAGTTCCTCCCTACACATTTTGTCTGCTCCACTGCGAAATCGTCTCAAGGTGTGCCTACTTTGAAGAAGTTCTCCCATCTCCGACGAGAATTCAGCACCACCCTCTCTCCTTACTCCCCCTCGGTGATTCCAGCTCTACAACCACGTTTTAACCCAGAGAGTCTGAAGAAGTATCTCTTCCCAAAATGTCACCCATTCCTTCTCTCCAGAAATGCTGCCTGCCCCGCTGAGTTACTCCAGCATTTGGGTCTATCTTCGGTGTAAACCAGAATCATAGAATCATAGAATCATAGAAAATAGGTGCAGCAGTAGGCCATTCGGCCCTTCGAGCCTGCACCGCCATTCAATATCATCATGGCTGGTCATCCAACTCAGTATCCTGTACCTGCCTTCTCTCCATACCCCCTGATCCCTTTAGCCACAAGGGCCACATCTAGCTCCCTTTTAAATATAGCCAATGAACTGGCTTCAACTGCCTTCTGTGGCAGAGAATTCCACAAACTCACCACTCTCTGTGTGAAAAAAGATCTTCTCATCTCGGTCCTAAAAGACTTCCCCCTTATCCTTAAACTGTGACCCCTTGTTCTGGACTTCCCCAACATCGGGAACAATCTTCCTGCATCTAGCCTGTCCAACCCCTTAAGAATTTTGTAAGCCTCTATAAGATCACCCCTCAATCTCCTAAATTCCAGCGAGTACAAGCCGAGTCTATCCAGTCTTTCTTCATATGGAAGTCGTGCCATCCCAGGAATCAGTCTGGTGAACCTTCTCTGTACTCCCTCTATGGCAAGAATGTCTTTCCTCAGATTAGGAGACCAAAACTGTACGCAATACTCCAGGTGTGGCCTCACCAGCATCTGCAGTTCCTTCCTACACCCACTTGAATTTCAGTAAAACTTTCTGATGAAGAGCTGTTAGAGAGGGGGTTCCAGGATTTAGACCCAGTGACAACAAAGGAACGGAAACGTGTTTCCAGCTCAGGAAGGCGTGCGACTCAGAGGGGAATCTGCAGGTGGTGGTGTCCTCATGAACATGAAGTCCAGTTCTATCTTGACAGCAAAGAACTGACATTAACACTCACCTCGAATCAATAAATAGTGAAAGGCCTGGATAGAGTGGATGTGGAGAGGATGTTTCCACCAATGGGAGAGTCCAGGACCAGAGCCATAGCCTCAGTGTAAAAGAACATACCTTTAGAAATGCGATAAGGAGGGATTTATTTTGTCAGGGGGTGGTGGATCAATGGAATTCATTGCCACAAGGCTGTGGAGGCCAAGCCAGTGGATTGCTGAGGGTGTCAGGGATTATGGGGCGAAGGCAAGAGAATGGGGTCAGGAGCGAAAGATAGATACGCCATGATTGAATGGCGGATTGGCCTTGATGGGCTGAATGGCCTAATCCTGCTCCCGTCACTTGTGAACATGGACTTATACAGCCCTTACCTGGGCTACCTGCTCCATGGGAGTGAGGTGCTGCAGATTAGATTGGGATGAGGATTGGGGGACAGTGTAAAGTATGGTCACTGCCGTGTGTGTTTCGGAATAGTGACTTCTATGCCCTCCTTATGTAAGAGAAAGGGTTAAATCAAAAGTAAGCAACAGTTCCCCACTGCCCCAACTCACTTTGAAATGAAAGCCTTTTACCAGGATGCATGATGGTGGTGCAGCGGTAAAGTTGCTGCCTTACCGCGCTTACAGCGCCAGAGACACGGCTTCAGCTCCAACTACAGGTGCTGTCTGTATGGAGTTTGCACGCTCTCTCACGTGAGTTTTCTCCGAGACCGTCGGTATCCTCCCACACTCCAAAGATGAACAGGTTTATAGGTTAATTGGCTTGGTATAAGTGGAAATGGTCCCTAGTGTGTGTAGTATCGTGCTAGTGTGCAAGGGTCGCTGGTCGGTACGGACTCAGTGGGCTGAAGGGCCTGTTTACGCGCTGTATCTCTAAACTAAACTTAACTAAACAAAACTAATCACACCTTGGTTTGGAAACATTTTCATCCAAGTCCACTAGAAATTGCAGCAAATTATGGATATGGCCCAGACAATCACACAAACCAACCTCCCTTCCACCTGAAGAAGGGTCTCGACCCGAAACGTCACCCATTCCTTCTCTCCAGAGTTGCTGCCTGTCCTGCTGAGTTACTCCAGCATTTGGTGTCTACCTCCCTTCCATTGACTCCATTTACACCTCACGCTGCCTGGGCAAGGCCAGCAGCATAATCAAGGATGAATCGCACCCTGGCCACTCCCTCTTCCCCCCTCTCTCATCGGGAAAAAGGTGTAGAAGTGTGAAAACGCACACCTCCAGATTCGGGGACAGTTTCTTCCCAGCAGTTATCAAGCAACGGAATCATCCTACCACAGCCAGAGAGCAGCGCTGAACTACTATCCACCTCATTGGAGACCCTCAGACTATCTTTGATCAGACTTTACTGGCTTCATCTTGCACTGAATGTTATTCCCTGATCACTGTGTATGGCTCGATTGCAATCATGTATAGTCTTTCCGCTGGCTGGATAGCACGCAACAAAAGCTTTTCACTGTACCTCGGAGCAGTAAACTGACCTGGACATGCGGCATTAAATTAAACAGCTCATGACTGATTTGGTCTTGGCCGGCACATGATGCCGCTCTCAGTTTCAGGTGCAAGGCGGCCAGACCACACGGTTTTTAAAACGCACGAGTCTCTTTTCACACCGAGTGGATTTTGACTTCCCCCGCCACACCACAGATTTCCCACCATCGCACCGTGTCAATAGTCTCCAGATCGGAGCGAGATCCTCCGATTCCCCTGATTGCGCTAATCTTCCTAATGACAAATTAGCATTCTTCACATTCTGCTCTTACATTTCAGAAATTAACACCCCGGCTCCAAGGGAGAAGGAATCAGCCGTTCTCCCCTCATGCCTCGACGGGCTGCTTGACGTCTAACAGATTCCTAACATCCCTTTTAGAGCATTTCAGCTCGCCAGGCACAAGAAATTATTTATCATCTGGCCATCGGGTGTGGCTAATTTTTTTTTTCATATTCTTCTTCTTCTCATTTTAAGTCAGGCTGGTGGGGAATTGAGGGTTTAGCGGAAGGGAGTGGGGGGGAGGGAGGGGGAGATCGGGAGGGGTTGAGTAAAGGTTTGAGAACAAAGTGGAACTCTGCCAACAGTGCCAACTTGTACCTTTCTCCAAGACGATCTTGTGGTAATAAAATCGTTCATAAATGCCTAAAATGAGCTCTGTGCATCCAATGCAAATTACGGCTTTGAAAATCTCAGGCTCCCGATTGAGTTGAAGATCGTTTCTAAAGATGATTATTTGAAGAGGGAGTGAAAAGAAAAATAGACGTTTCTCCATCAAACGGAATGTCTGCCTGTGGTGAAGCTTTCCATTTAATTCTGAAAATCTCCAGCCCGAGAACCCCATGAGGTTTCGGATTTTATCCTCTGGGATTCTATTAATTCCTAGGAAGTAGAGCGCAAAATCTTATTGGAGTTTGCAATCTGTCCCATAGGATCTTTCAGGATTTTTTTTTTTCCTCCGTGAACTTCTGTGAAATCCAACAGGATTTTTGAATTAGATCTCCTCTGGGATATTTTGGGATAGAATTTACTAATGAAGAATGCCTTGGCGGTGTGGCTGATTGCACCCTCTTGGTAATGGTGCAGTTTGTGTTGCTGTGGTGCTGAAGAAGAGACAGAAACGCAGCCCTCCATGAACAGAGTTCTGCAGAGGAGAGACCTTAACTATTTGACTCCCACTTCCAGAATGACAGAGATTCAAACAATGCGTCTTTCAGCAAAGTCTTTTTTTTTTAGAAGTACAATAATGTGGTACCTAAGTACCTGATGCATACATTCTGGCAATGCCTAGTGGCAATTAAACACTCGTAGAGGAGTCATAGAGTGATGCAGCGTGGAAACAGGCCCTTCGGCCCAACTTGCCCACACCTGCCGACATCTCCCATCTACTCTGGTCCCACCTGCCTGCATTTGGCCCATACCTCTCTAAACCTGTCCCATCCATGTACCTGTCTAAATGTTTCTGAAACATTGCGATAGTCCCTGCCTCAACTACCTCCTCCGGCAGCTCGTTCCAGCACCCACCAACCTTTGTGTGAAGACGTTACCCCTCAGATTCCATTTGAATCTTTCCCCCTTCACCTTAAACCTTAAACATTCTTGACCCTTTGACAATTGGTGTGAAGGAAGATCTGAGAAGAAATACAAGATGGATTGATTTCATGAAACTCTGTCACGAGATTTCTTGTTCGAACATGGTCATTCTCCCTTCTCTCTCCCTTCAGGCAGAGGAGACTTGAAGGCACCTGGAATCATGGGCGGCATGGTGGCGCAGCGGTAGAATTGCTGCTACCTGACAGCATGAGAGAGCCAGCTTCGATACTGACTATGGACTGCTGTCTGATATGTTCTCCCTGTGAATGCATGGGTTTCCTCCAGGTACTCCGGTTTCCCCTCACATCCCAAAGATGCACAGGTTTGTAGGTTAATTGGCTTCAGTAAATTGTCCCTGGTGTGTAGGATAGATCTAGTGTATGGGCGATTTTAGAATAGTGGGCCGAAGGGCCTGTTTCCTTGCTGGATCTCTGAAATAAAAACTAAAGATTCACGAACAGCTTCTTCCTAGCTGTCATCAGACTCTCATATGCTAAGGATACCAGACAATAGATAATAAGTGCAGGAGTAAGACATTCGGCCCTTCGAGACGAATTCCCCATCTTCCGGCCTACCCCATTGTGGCATTTGCACTTATTATTTTTAATCTGCATTTTCTCTGTGTCTTGTACACCGTGTTCTGCACTCTGGTTATATTGTTGTTTGCACTATTTGGTGTGCACATGCTTGGTATCTTTTGCCTGGGTAACACGCAGAACAAAGATTTTCACTGCATCTTGGTACACATGATAATAATGAACCAATAGCGATACCACTTCCAAAGGTTGGGAACATCAGACAACAGGGTGGCACAGTGGCGCTGTGGTAGAGTTGCTGCCTAACAGCGGCAGAGAAGTGGGTTCAATCCTGACTACGGGTACTGACTGTAGAAAGTTTGTACTTCCTCCCCGTGACCTGCGTGGCCTTCCTCCCACACTCCAAAGACGTACAGGTTTGTGGGTTCATTGGCTTCGGCAAAATTGCTAATCGTCTGATTATTGCTGATTTTATAGAAACATATAAAATTATAAAAGGACTGGACAAGCTAGATGCAGGAAAAATGTTCCCAATGTTGGGCGAGTCCAGCACCAGAGGCCACAGTCTTAGAATAAAGGGGAGGCCATTTAAGACTGAGGTGAGGAAAAACATTTTCACCCAGAGAGTTGTGAATTTGTGGAATTCCCTGCCACAGAGGTCACTGGAGGCCAAATCACTGGATGGATTTAAGAGAGAGTTAGATAGAGCTCTAGGGGCTAGTGGAATCAAGGTATATGGGGAGAAGGCAGGCACGGGTTATCGATTGGGGACGATCAGCCATGATCACAATGAATGGCTGTGCTGACTCAAAGGGCCGAATGGCCTCCTCCTGCACCTATTTTCTATGTTTCTATGTTTCTTTGTCCCTAGTGTGAGTAGGATAGTGTTAATGTGCGAGGATCGCCGGTCGGCGTGGACACGGTGGGCGGGAGGGCCTGTTCCCGTGCTGTATCTCCAAACTAAACATCCAGCCAGTGGTGGTCACGAACGGTTTGCCACGTCCATGCAACGATTCAAAGACCGGAAAGGAAGCAGCGTCCGTTCGCGACAAACAAGCCGAAACATCAATCTCTGGGATTCATTGTTGGTGGGGATTAATTGAAAGGGTTAAGTTTGGAAGCAGCAAACTCTGACTGAAATCCATTCATCTCAAGGTTGAGTCATTCCTAATTGCCATCTGGATTG